>JAVKPL010004646.1:0-228608 GCA_032173675.1 Gastrolobium villosum
TCTTTCTTCCACGGTTCAACCATTCCAATTCTTCGATGCCACAGCAAAGAAAAACCTTTTAAATTTCTTTGATTCATTTTACTCATGTCATTTCTATGCTCGAAAGTGTTGAATTTATCTGAAAGGAAATTATACAAATGACACAATTTCATGTATTATCTTCAATAGTTTAACTTATCTTCTCAAATTATATATTAATTTGTCCATCTAACAATTTCATCTATTGTAAGATAGCTGATTGACCGTTTCAAGAACCTTTTATCCGCTTGTATAATTAGCCTTAGTCATAAGTTTTGTAAGGTTGGGATCTAAAAATTCACTATGCTTGTTTTAGGGATGAATCACTGTATGGAGAATACTCTTAGCTCAGGTACAGACCAGGCTAAAATGTATTGTGCCAAGAATAGTAAGATAATCAACAAGGGGTAAGCAAAGATGATAATATGACTCTAAGTAAATGGACAGTATAACGATATATAAGATACCTTAAAGTGCCCTTGAGGATTATTTATAGAGAAAATGGTGCGGGTTGGTGAGAAGGGGGTCAACTCTCCTTAGGATTTACTCCCATGTGACAGTGTTAGGCATGCTAGCACTGCCATTGTGGCAGCGCTGTGCCTTCTGCTTCTGGCGATGTTAGCACTGGGCAAAGGGGCAGTTTCCCTTTACGGTGCCTGTGGTGGTCGCCTTTGGGGTTAGCGTCCTAAGGTGGGACATTTCGGTGTATCCCTTGGACGTGCTGCAATATTGGGGGATGAGGGGATCCACATCAGCCTTTAGAGATGACGTGGGTTGGGGCTAATGACTTGGCCTGAATAGCTCGGCCGCTTCAGTGTTTGGCCCATCCGGAAGAGGTTTATAGTGTCTTAACAAAATTATCCTGAAATGTATATATGGGTCAGGATCATTTTACACCAGTGTAAGTCACACTCTCAATCTTGTCCGTTAATCCCACTTATATCCGATGGCTCATTTTTTTTAGTAATGTGAGCCATTGGATAGAAGTCAATCAATGGTCAAGATTGAGTGTAAGACTTCTAACTCTTACACCGGTGTAAGAATATCCTTTCCATATATATATTCTTACACCGGTGTAAGAGTTAGAAGTTTACCATTATTTTTGACCATATGATTGACTTCTATCCAATGGCTCACATTACTAAAAAAATTGAGCCATCGGATATAAGTGGGATTAACGGACAAGATTGAGAATGTGATTTACACTGGTGTAAACTAATCTAACCCTATATATATATTGTAATGATAATTTCAGACAAAAGTACAAGGCAAGGACTAAATAATAAAAAAAAATAAAATTTAGGAAACTAAGGTAATGAAAACTCTTGAGTCTCCTAGAAGGAAAATATACAAATAATGTGTCAACAAAAGCAATTATAGGAAACAAAAACAAATAAAAGTCCCACAACGAAAAAAAAATAAAAAATTAAAACATCTAACCGTAACATGGAAGAATTAGAGAACTTAATTGGTATGAAACATATAGATATAGAAAATAAAATAAATTTGCATGAAATAAGCATTTTGTTCTTAGATTAATTAAAAAAACACATATTGCAACATTTGAATTGAAAGATAATTGTGTTGACTAATTTTGCAAAAAATTGTATATTTTTTTCTTTTTGGTCAATGTTGATATCTTTGTTAAAAAAAATTTTCATCTATTAGTGTGAAACTCTTAATATTAAAAAATCTCTTTGTTTATAAACTTAATTACTATATATAGTAATAATAACAATTCTCTATCAATACAAAAAAATTATTAAAAAACATGAATGTCTAAAATATTGTTTGATGAATGCGATAGTTGTTATCAAGTTTCAATTTGTAACAGTCTTTTTATTTTCTCACATTTTCAAAAACGTCATATCCACCTTCGAGGCAACTTTTAAGTGATTTTAGAAACTTTTGACCTTTCCTATTTCCAAGACACCAATTCACAAGTGATTAAAAATTTGGTTAAATAAAAATTGACTTCTTCCCATCAGAAAGAAAATGAAGCATTTTCAGTAAAAACAAATAAATATAAAAAAGAAGAAGGAATCACTGCCTATAAATTACCAACTTGGGTATGCAGAAACTTTATCAGTTGCTGCTTCTTTCTTCTCATATCGGTACTCATCTTTGTTGTTGGTTTCATAAGTTTCTTTTTTTAAGGCATTTTTTATATTGTTTAAGTTTTTACTGTGTTGTACTTTCTCCGCCAGATCCATGCGCGAGGCGATCCTTGTAGATCTCGTGAGATGGAAATCGTTGATGATGTTTTATATCTCTTCGCCTTCTCAGTTATGCTTTGCTCTATTGTTTGCTGTGATGCTGATGATGGCTATTATAAATCTTTACCGACTGCGATTTCTTTGATTAATCAGGTAAGAGTTTTCATCTTGATATACATATATATTATTCTATCGAAGTTTATTACATGTTATTTGAATATGATAATAATTTTGCATAATTTATCAATAAAAAGATGCAAATATTGGCAAAATAATGTTATAATTATATAAATTATAAAATATTTTTGTCAATGTAGATATAATTGTTTTTTTTTTTTTTTTTATAACCACAACAAGTTATTGCTTAATGCTCATATCTAAACTACGTTTTGGAGTGCAAAATTAATTTTTCAACATTTTGTGAAGCTGAATAAAAAAAGTACATTTACATGTACTGAATGGGCTTGTAACTTGTTAAGAGTGCCAATGAATTTCCAAACGCAGACTCAGTGTGTGGTCAATGAATGAAGACTGTATAGTCTGGCAATTTGAAGCATCAAACCTCCTATTCTTTTATTTTTTAAGTATACTCCATAATTGATCTTTCGTGTGGTGAAAAGACCTGTTGCATCAATATTTAATTATTGCAAATTCACAGCTTGCCTTCACGAAAAATAATATTACCAAAGTACTTGTCAGTTGTCACGGCCCTGTGTTTATTAAATTCTGGTCTTTTGACTCTAATAATGTTTTTTAAAAAGTATTACCTGAATAATTTCATGATGAAACAATATACTAGTATAATGCATAACTTGGTGAAACGGCTGCTTTTATTTTTTAAGTATACTCCATAATCGATCTTTCTTATGGTGAAAAGACCTGTTGCATCAATATTTAATTATTGCAAAATTCACAGCTTGCCTTCACGAAAAATAATATTACCAAAGACTTGTCAGTTGTCACGGCCCTGTGTTTATTAAATTCTGAACTTTTGACTCCAATAATGTTTTTTAAAAAGTATTACCCGAATAATATCATGATGAAACAATATACTAGTATAATGCATAACTTGGTGTAATGGCTATTTTGCCACCCCTATATAAACCGGAACAGTGGCCATTGTGCCATTGTTCCCAAACTTTATTACCATAATGCCACGCGACGACACATATTTCCCAAAGTGCCACGCATGCTAGTTCGTCCCCGTCAGCAGCGAATTCAGTAGGCTGATGTGTCAGCCAAATGGTGGTGCGCAAATTCACTTGTGTTAGAGGCGAACTAGGCAGCATTTAATGTTGACACCAACGTGGAGTTCGCTGACCACCCAGGCGAACTATGTGACAAGTGGCAGCCAACGCGAACTTAGTGCCACGTGGCAGTACCCCACAAGTTCATTGCCTTGGTAAGCAAACTATATGCCGACAGTTACAGGTCGCTGGCCCAGGCAGCGAACTCATGTTTATTTAAACACCCCACTTCCTCTTCAAAAAAAGTCATTCTCGTCCGATTACATAAAAGGAAATTTCTATTTTTGTTTGTGAAGTTTTTGTATTTCAGTTCAAAATGAGTGAGAATAACAATGATGTAATATGCCTTCTATATTACAATGGAAGAAGATATTTTGGACCGAGCGGTCAAGTGTTTGAAGGAGATACGAAGATCTTCCGCATGAGCCCGCGTTGCAAATATACTGAGCTCAAGAAACTAATATACAAGAAGTTGAGATTACAACGAGGTCAATCAGTGTCTCGATTGATTGCAAAATGTGCTTCTGGTAACCCCGTGCAATGGGTTGTTGTGGATGTGGTTGAGGATGAAGATGTGTCACTAGTGGTTGATGCATTTCGACAGCATGGAGTCCTCATACATCGAGTTATATGCGGAACTAAACACCGGTGGAGAGGCGAGCACTCAAAATTTTATCCCTACCAGTTACTCGATAGACATTAACAGGGAGCTGGAAGAAAATCCCGAAGATATCAATGTGTCACCCCCACGACCATCACCCTAATAACACAACCTTTAGATGTGATTCAAGCCAATGAGTATGATTCGTCATGGCCGGATACTGATAGTTCGGAGGAGGAGGTTGATGAAGGTCTAGTCCCTGACAGTGACTCTTCGGATACAGACGTTGATGGTGATTTTGAGTTTGAAACGTTCACTGCTTTGGTTGAATCGGTTCCATCACCGGGTATTGTTGGTGCGCATGACCCACCACCTGTTGCAGGTTGGTTGTTTAGTTTACCGTTTGAGTTTTAAGGTAGTTTACTGATAGACTTTTATTACATAATTTATGTATTAACAATATTCGAAACGTGTGTTAAACAAGAGAGGATAATGTTCCATTTTGGTCGCAAATACCACATTACACAAACATTAACTGGCACACCCCGATCAAGAGAGTGATGACAAGCAAGGGGCACAAGTACCAAATTGGCAAATGGGTCAAGAGCTTTATAAGGACCAGCAATTTGAAAGCAAGCAGGATGTACAAATGTCCATCAAACAATATTGTATGGCAAATAATCGCACAACTGTCGTCTTAAGAAGTGATACGAAAAGGCTGATTATGATTTGTCAAAATTACAAAGATGGTTGTCCGTGGAGGAAGCGCGCATATCAGAAAAAAGGCGGTAATGAATGGATAATAGGCGTATGGAACAACATCCATACATGTGTTAGTCAAACACTTTCACAAGATCACACACAACTTAACTCTAGTTACATTTGTGAATTGATCATCGGTAAGTCAACCATTTGCTCTATGTTTAAATAAATACCGTATTTGTAACGCTAATACACTATTGTTTGTTAAACTGCAGAAATGATACGTGAAGAGCCTAGTGTTAAAATTGGCTTAATACAGGAGAGGATTGCATCAAATCTAGGATTTCATATATCATACAGAAAGTTATGGAAAGCAAAGCAGAAGGCAATTGTGAGGGTATTTGGGGATTGGGATGAATCATACGCATTTCTACCGAGATGGTTGGATTATATGTTACTGTTTTCTCCATGGTCTGCTTATAAACTGGATGTGAATGAACATAGAAGTTAGGTATGGCGTTACTCGATTATTTGTTGTTAGTTGCAATCATCGTATGACTCCAATGTCATTATTGTTTAACAATTATATGTTGTTATGTACAGGTTACACTACATCGCGATTGGATTTTGACGCTGGTTTGGAAAAATTTAAAGAATCAAGCCCAAAATTAACATACCACATGCACTCGAATGGCTGATCTCTGCATCATCCATTTACGTGTATGCTCAAAATACCACTGCATATATGTGATGTTGATGGATAGATGGTCGTCTCCCTGCAAGGGCTCTAGACCCTGCACAACAAGGGCATCCCCGGAATGCCACTGCGTAATATAAAGTCCATGTCGGTCCCGCCAGTCTACGTCACCCTTACCAGTCAGGGTGATAGTCAACAGCTCTGAACTTATGAACGGATGGTTGGGTATTGGTTGTTTGTAATGAAATTGCCTCAGCACTCTATCTGGCTGCTGGTAGACAACGATCTGGTAGTGTATGAGTGGGCATACAGCTAACCATCTGCGTGCCTCCTCCGACGACGGCGGATGTTCAACGTATTCGTCGTATGGCCACCACCGTATACTGCGGATAGGCATGACGTCCATATGATGACGATATCGTCTAATGTGTGTGAACCGACGTCGTATCGACAAAAAGCTATTAAACCTGCAAAATAACAACGCAATAAAAATTACTAATTAAACAGACAGAAAATTTGAATAATTTTTTTATTTTCACAAGACAAATACCTTGCGACGAAAATAACTGGCAGGTTAGGGATCAGAGGGAGTGCTGGTGAGATAGTAGGGAAACGTGTCCATGCCCACAACTGTAGTAACAGGGCACAGCCCCCCATGTCCGATCGTCCTGGGTCAGTAGCCTTGCACAGCTTAACACAAACCGATTCATCAAAGAAGCCTGGCCCAATCCATTCTCAACAGAACGCCACGTCAGATGGAGTCTTTATTCAGCCTAACAACCACAACAGAATAACAAGAAACTGTTAAGAATTAGTTATTCTGTTATCTTTATAGCAAACGATTAGTTTCTTTTCTTCACTAAGAGTGTATGTATATAAGTAGTTCCTTTGGTTATTAGACTCACTTTTGTAATCTTCAATCTTTCTAGAAATGAGAATGAGGTATTCTTCTTTGTTTTCTGCAAGTCTCGTTACAGCTCCCTGTACAAAGTAGCCTAGACAGCGGAACCCCAAGAATACGTCCCCGTCATATGAAAATCATCCAAAAATAGGAGATACCGCGCATGCACGAAGCTAGAAGCAGTCTCCGTGAAAAGGCAACCACCGATAATGCGCAATATCAATGCACGAGTGTATCTCATGCGGTTAACTTCATTGTTAGACCACTCATGCCAATGTAAATACCGCTCCTTCAAAAATATCAGCGAAATTTGGTTCTTGTACAAGTCGCGCTGACGACCGAGCTGAACGCCCAATAAATCTGACACCATCTGTGGATAGGGATGACCTCCGACGCGGCCAGAGATTACCTCTCCATCTGTTGGCAATCCAAGGAGATGGTGGACATCCTCTAAAGTAATGGTAACCTCGCCCATGCTCATATGGAATGTGCGCGTCTCAGGACGCCATCTCTCCACAAGGGCCGAAATGAGTGCGTGTTCAAGCTGACAATACAAAGGTATATTACATTTTGTCACAATTTATTAACTATACAAGATGTATGTACTTTTATTATTTACTGTATGTATCATTAACCTCATGGTTGTGCAGGGAAGGGAAATCGGGGGAAGGGACGGTGGGGCGGGGGGGTGGGGGGTGGGGTGTTTATGTAGGGGTGGGGCAAAGTAGTCGTTGGGCCAAGTTTGCTGCCCACCCCAGCGAACTTGGTGCATGTCAGCCACGTGCATGGCTGACTAGCCGTTGAATAGAGGTGGCATGACACGTGGCTTGGCAGCTGCAGCATTAATTGTGCCTAGTTCGCTGCTGACGGGGGCAAACTAGCCTGCGTGGCACTTTGGGAAATATGTGCCATCGCGTGGCATTCTGGTAATAAAGTTTGGGAACAGTGGCACAATGGTCACTGTTCCATATAAACCCACCCCTCGTCTGTGAAGCACCGACACTTCAAAAACGCTAACGTGTCGTGTCCGACACTTCCCGACACTCTCCGACACTCTAACACGTGTTGTAGATATTCAAAAAATGTTCAAAAGTTGCGTTGCATTGCGTTTTTAGTTCAAATTATTAGATTCATTGGATTACTATTACCATTTTATTGAGTTTAATACAAATATTTTGGATATCTTATGTTTCTTTGCAAAATTGATGGGTGTTATAAGTATAACTTCATTTTTTTGTTAAATTATTGAGTATTAAATATAATATACATTATATAAATTAAAAATAATATTTAATATCGAGACGTGTCCTAACGTGTCGAAATTTAACATTTTTTAGAATTAACGTGTCGGAGTGTCGTGTCGTATCGTGTCTTGTGTCCCGTGTCGGTGTCGGTGCTACATAGCCCCTCGTCCCCCCCCCCCCATCCGACCCCTCTCCCACTCTTTCTCTCTCTTACTTTTCTTCCTTCATTCTCTTCCTCTCTTAATTTTCTTTCTCTCTCATTTGAGGTTAGTGATTTAAATTTAATTGTTTTTTGTTCATTTTTTTATTGTTATTTAGTTATTGTTAATTATATTATATGTAACATAAAACATTAGGCTAGATGACTTATTAATTGTTTTATTATTTTAATTAACATTTAGTTTAATTAATGTATGTAATAAATTGTTTTATATGCATTATTTATTAATAGGATTTAGGGTATGATAATTTTTAGGATTAATTTTATGACATTAGGTTAGATGACATATTATTTATTTTATTATTTGAATTAGTCTAATATTAGTAGTTTAGTAATTGCATTTAATAATGTTAGTAGTTAAATATGTTATAGTTTAATGAATCTATTTAATAAATTAGGTTAGATGACATATTATTTATTTTATTATTTGAATTAGTCTAATATTAGTAGTTTAGTAATTGCATGTTAATAATGTTAGTAGTTAAATATTTTATAGTTTAATTAATCTATTTAATAAATTATTTTATATGCATTATTTATTAATAGGATTTAGGTTAGATTTTTATATTTTAATGTTTTTAAATTATGTATTTAATAGTTTGTTAAGTATGCAATAAATAATAATCTTGAATTAAATAAAATTATTTATTTGTAGGATTGAAAAATAGGTTAGAAAATTTTGAACATTTACTTATATAATATGTATGTTAATGTTATTAGGTGTAGTACTTTTTATTAATGTATTAATGTATTAATTAATAATATTAATTGATTGATATTATTTATATGCATGGAATCTAGGTTAGAAAAAAATTATTTTAATTTTGTTAGATTTTGTATTTAATAAAATATTGTTGGTCTTAACAAAGCAGTGGACGTTTCGAACTCGAAATCACCATCAACGTCTGTATTTGAAGAGTCACTGTCAGGGACTAGACCTTTATCAACCTCTTCCTCGGAACTATCAGTATCTGGCCACGACAGATCATAAATGTCATTGGCGGGAATCACATCTAAAGGTAGTGTTGTTGGGGGTGATGGTCGTGGGGTTGACACATTTATATCTTCGGGATTTACTTTCGGCTCCCTGTTAATGTCTATTGAGTAACTGGTAGGGGATAAAACTTTGAGTGCTTGCCTCTCCATTGGTGTTTAGTTCTGCGTATAACTCGATGTATGAGGACTCCACAGCAACCCATTGCACGGGGTTACCAGAAGCACATCTAGCAATCATTCAAGACAGGGATTGACCTCGTTGTAATCTCAACTTCTTATATATTATTTTTTTGAGCTCTGTATATTTGCAACGCCGGCTCATGCGGAAGATCTTCGTATCTCCTTCAAACACTTGATCGTTCGGTCCAAAATATCTTCACCCATTGTAATATAGAAGACATATTACATCATTGTTATTCTCACTCATTATGTACTGAAATAGAAAAACATCACAAACATAAATGGAAATTTCCTTTTAAGAAAACGGACGAGAATGACTTTTTTGGGAGAGGAAGAGGGGTGTTTAAATAACACTGAGTTCGCCACGTGGCACTAACTTCGCTACATTGTCAGGCGAACTAGTTCGGAAAATACATCAACTTGGGAAATACGTTCAGTTTGGGAAATACATCAGCTTACCTAGTTTGGCAGCTTACACATATTGTGTCGCGACCTTTAGTTGATTTTCCATATATTCTCGCCACATAACTTTGGCAAAGCGATTACCTCGATCCATCTCCTCATGTGCTTCCTGTCCGTGCTCAAAAAAATATGCCACCAGTCTACTGTACGTTATACGCACAAGTAAGGTAATTGGAAGGTTGCGTGCACCTTTGAGAACTTCATTAACACACTCTGATAGGTTTGTTGTCATGTGGCCAAACCTTCTTCCATATTCATCATAAGAGATACTCCACATCTCTTTAGGTATGCGATCAATCCAGGCAGTTATTTGTGAGCTTGTTTCTTTAAATTTTTCTAAACCCGCATCAAAGTCCAAATGCGGGGGACGCGTCCTTATCTTCCGGATTAACCACTGGCACCATGTTTATGTCGATGATGTCAGTGGATGGTGGACAAAGCTGACTGCTTGATTGTCCACCATAGTTGACTTCTGCATAAAATTCAATAAATCTTCACTCACCGTGTTCTGAAGTGCTTGCATTTACTACTAACGTTACATCTTCATCTTCAACAATTTCCACGCCAACCCATTGCACGGGGTTACCAGAGGCACATCTAGCAGTCAATCGAGCAAGAGTTTGACTACGTTGTAATCTCATCTTCTTGTATTTTATCTTCTTAAGCTCTTGAAGTTTGCATGTTAGGCTCATGTGAAACATTTTTGCATCACCCACAAAAACTTGCCCGTTTGGTCCAAAATATTTTCTCCCATTATAATAAACTGTGGTGATTACATCATTCCTACCCTCATTCATCTTACAAAAGTAGAAAATAAACTAACAGTCACAAAGACAACACAAAAGTAGTAATGTTGTATATAAATGGAAAATTTTCGCACTCAGTCCGATCCTGAAATGGAAATATGGTCATTTATAGTAACAACCTTCGCTACTTGGGGGTCCATTTTATTGAACATAATTCGCTGTGCCCCCTAGCGAATTACTAGGGGGCTGACACGTGTCCATTATCTATCAAATAGGTCCCTAATTCGCTATGAATTATGGCAAAATAAGTACGTAATTCGCTAGGCAGTACAACAAAATTTGGGGGTATTGACACGTGTCCTGACAATGACTGGACAGGACTGGCTGACTGACACGTACTTCGCTATATGGTATAGCGAATTATGGGTGTTGTGACACTTGTCAGCAACGACTGACATGACTGAGTCCTTGTCAACATAATTCGCTACATAGTGTAGCGAATTACTCCAGAGTTGACGCGTGGCATTCTGGCTGACTGGGCATTCTTAGTTGGCATAATTCGTTACACAGTATAGCGACTTATTTGCAAACATAATTCGCTACACAATGTAGCGAATTATCATGCGTGGCATTTTGTGAAATTTTTCTGTTCGCGTGGCATTATGGTAAACATTGGTCACTGTTCCACAAAACCCCCCTTCCTTAGCAGCTTCTCCCATTGTCGTATAACAGGGATGTTGTCAGAGAGCAATTTTTTTAAAAAGAGAGCAAATATTAGGCAAAAGTGGTGTGGTTTTTTTTTGTTTTTTTGTTTTTTTTAATGGTGTTAGAAGTCAAATTGTATTTGGTTCATTTTGAAAGTGTTATTTCAAGCAAGTATCATTTAAATTTTATTATTTAAATATTCTATATTTACTTTATAAAATGGTGGGATTTTATCATTTCACACGCATGCGACATATGTTGGTTAGTTATTTCATGGTGAGTAAATTATTTGCAATTGATTTATAGGATAATGATTATTTTTATTTGTGTATAATGTATTATAGATTGATCATGCACTAATTAATGCTCTAGTCGAGCGTTGGTGCCCTAAAACAGCGTTTTACATGCCATATGGCGAAGTTACCATAACTTTTCAAAATGTTGTTGCTATTCTTGGTTTGTCATCAGACGAAGAATCACTTAGTGGATCGACTTCCGCTAATTGGAGTCATGTTGTACATTAAATGCTGGGACACTTTCCTAAGCCGCATGTGATCAAGGGAAGCTATTTGCGAATGTCCTTCATAGATCGATACTACGGATGTTTGGTACAACACCAAGGTAATTCTCATAGTGAACTCCTCTGCACATGGGCTTATATATTACACCTCATTGGTGGATTTCTGTTTAGTGACAAGTCTAGAAATAAGGTTTGTGTATGATTTTTTCCATTCCTAGATGGAGATTTTTCGGGTATGACCTCCTACATCTGGGGGAAGGTAGTGTTAGCATTTCTTTATAGGGAATTATGTATGGCGACAAACCCAACCCAAAACATTATGTCCGGTTGCTCGACCTTGTTGGAGATATGGGCATGGGCCAGATTCCTGCCCGTTGCACTGTTTATATCACCTGTGACTGATCAAAATGATCATTATGGATTGAGGTATGATGATATTTGCATATTGTATAGCGAAACGTGTATGACGACACCAATACACGTTTATTTAATGGCATTATTTCATTTTGTGGGCTTTTTCTTCAGATTTAACAATTTCCACAGGTGATTCGGCCCGAGGATTTAATGCACTATAGATTGACACTTGATACCATGGGCAGAACTGATGTATTGCTTTTGTACATATGTTCAGTATTTGCCGGCTACAATATTTTATCGCTTTTGTACTAAATATCTTGTTTTGTCACAGTTCATTTGGCAGCCGTATACATATTATCATTTTCTTGGTGCATCTTTGGAGAGTTAGATGATGTAGAGATCCGTGACCCGTCTTATCTGTTTCCATTTCGTGGAAGCTCATCAACCAGATAGGGTAATGCGTCAGTTTAGTTTGGAACCCTGCATCTCAGGTGCACCTGCTAGACGTGGATTCATGATGTTACTTTATGCGGTGAACATACTGAGAATTGGTTAGTTAAGTTGCAACCATTTATAGCCAAGTGGGAGACACGAAACACGGGCGGTTGTTGGGGAGAGTGGAGGCAGCGAATACATATCGCCTAACCATGTGTATATGAAATAGTATCGGCCCTGCATTAGTCGATATATAATGTGTAAGGCTGCCCGGATCGGACATATGCTGAGTTTTTATAATTTTAATTTACTGTAAAGTATGATACATTGGTGATGTTTCCAAATTGGATTGTGTAGGCTGATGCGACTGAGATGGCATGGTGGATGACCGACGAGGATGACCCAGCGACAAAAATTGATGTGCAGGAGGTTATCGATAGACTGCTTTCAACATGTGCGTCGATAACGTTTGACTATTTTCCACAGGTTAGGACACAACCATAACAACCATTCTTCTTTCAGTCATTTGGATATTCACAACATGCATCAGCTACACAAGAATGAGGATATTCACCACTGACTTATGATAGCTTGAACGAGCCACCATATTGGGCAACTCCCATGGACATGTCAGGCGGCGGCGCAGGTTCGAACCGTCCGAAGCAGATAATTAGTTCCATATTTGGAGAGTTTGTTGATCCATATGCCTATTTGACGAGCCACAACGAAAGGGGCTTTTTTTTAAATTAAAAGGAAAATATAATTGTTATTGAAAATAATAATAATTTATTTTCAATCCTTATATTATCCAATGATAGTTGCCACTAAAAATTATTTACGAATAACAAACTTTTTTTATTATCATTTTAGTAGAAATGATAATATAAAACAATTTTTATTATTTGTACTAATTTTTTTATTATTTTAATAAAATACAATTTTTATTATTTATATAATAATAATCTTTTTTATTACGAGTATTAATAAAAAATATTTTAGTAGAAATGAGAATAATAAAAAGACTGTTATTCTTATTTCTACTAAAATGTTTGGAATTATTTACGAGTATCTAAAAAGGATGGTCATCAATCTTTTCAATGCTTAATGATAGTTGCTACTAAAAGCAGGAAGTGTTTGTTATCTACCACTCAGCGAAAAATAAAAATCTTAAAAGTAGGAAGTGTTTGTTATACCATAGCGAAAATAAAAATCTTAGCAAAAACGCAGGGTTTATGCTTAATAATTTTGATAATAAATTAGGGCATTGCGTAATTAATTTGTACATAAAATGTGTTGTTACATGTGATTAATTTCAATGTTGTTTTATTTTATATAGTTTATGGTCATGGGTGATTCATCATTATCTACGGATTTTGCATCGGATCCAGAGCCTACCGATCCTAGCATGTACTTCATACCTGGGCCGTATAGATGGGAGGTCCTTCGTAAGAGGACGAAGAGTGCCCATATTTTACAGCGAGTGTGGAATACGGAACATGTGAGGAGACTGAAGACAGTAGTAGGAAGCCACAGGGGGCCATTTATCGGCGCTATTCCAGAGGAGGTCACAGACCATCTTATACAGGCTGTATTTCCCGTATGTGACATATCCAGGTATGAAATTTCGACGTTTTGTATTTATATGATTATTTAATACCATTTGTTAACACGTGATAATTGTATAATTTTTTCCAGATTGATGCCCCATTAATTAGTGCTCTGGTTGAGAGGTGGAGACCAGAGACACATACTTTCCACATGACCCAGGGTGAGATGACTATCACCTTGCAGGATGAGGCCGACATATTGGGATTGCCTACTGACGGCATTGTTGTTACCGGATCTACATCCGAGGATTGGACCGCTGTTTGTGCTACTGTTTTTGGCGCGGAGCCATTGGCCAGTGAGTTTCATAATTCAGGTGACCTCCGCATCTCATTCTTGGATCGTTATACCCGGTAGACTGATCATGCCGGGGATCATGATCGAGAGATCTATTTCACAAAGGCGCACATTGCCCGCATGCTAGGGTGTTGGTTACTGGTGGACAAGTCTGGAGGTAACAATATCAGTTGTCGGCTAGCCACGTTGCTTAGGGGAGGTTTTGATGAGATTGGCCATTTCAGCTAGGGATCTGCGATTTTGGCACACTTGTTCAGGAATTTGTGCGAGTGTACAGAGACCGGTCGATCTGACATGGTTGGTTGTCACATTCTTCTACAAATTTGGGCATGGATACGATTCCCACCCATTGCTCCACCCCTTCCTCCTCATCCAGAGCCTGGCACGCATTATGAATGTCGGTGTGCTTTATTAAATTCATTCGATTTCGCTAATGATTTATCAAATATAGTAATTGTATATTTACTTGATGATGATTGATGATGTATGTTTCTGATGACAGATTTTATCGGTGGCAAGGTTTAAGCCGCATGAGGTTTAACCTTGAATACACTATGTAGAGATGAGGTAAGGTTGTAGTTACTTAATATCTTTTTTATTTCATCATGCATGTATATTTTATGTAACATTGTATATTCGTTATCATTTTATGTGTAGGTGGTGTGGCAACCATATTCCGATTATCAGTGGCTGGACGTGACTCCACAATAGCAGTATCTTTGGCTTGTTGTCACACCCCTTATTTACTTCCACACCGTAGAGGCATGTCAACCGGATAGGTGCATGCGGTAGTTTGGTCTGGATCAACCCATCCCAGATGTGACCAGGAAGTTGAAACAGATCCATGATCATACTCTGCGGGGGAAAGTTGACGAGAATTGGAGGCGTAAGTTTCGTCCTTGGATTTCTAGATGGCAGGCCAGGGAGCAACATATCGTTCTACCCCCTCCATTACTCGGGTTGATGTCACCTAACCATGAGTACATGGAGTGGTATAGAGCTAGGGGAAAGAGATACATTTCTCGGAGGGCAGCAAAGATTGGACAAATGATGAGTTTATCATTTATTCCATCAAACATAATTATTTTACATTTGTTTGACATTGTTTACACATTGTTATATACAGATTGACGGTCTAAAGATGTTGTTTCATGCAACAACTGCGAAGGAGTTTCCTAACTTCGGCTCAGAGTATATTCATGAGGAGATTGGCAAGATTATTGGGATTTTTCGGGAGAATTCACGGGTAGATGAGCCTGGACCTGAGGCACCACCGACCCAGACACAGCTTGATCCGTAGTTATCCCTGGATGTTCCCCGTAATAGACAGGAGGGGCGCGGATTAGGACGTACCCATGGGCGAGTTGCAGTTGTCCCTGTTTCGATAGTGTCACCGAGACAATTAACGATGTACAATTATGAGGGTTAAATGTTATCACTCGCTCCTATGTAAAACCTAATGATTTGGAGCCTGTATATATAGCTCATGTACAATTAGTACGTCGCTAGGCGCTAGCTCATGTAAATATTATTCACACTAATTTTTTAATTGCACAATGTGTAGTCGGCTTCAAATTTTGCAAAAGATTCATTCTCGTAGTTGATTATTATGGAGTCTATAACAAAATGAAAGAGAAAGTTACTCCTCCACTGGTATAAGATCGTGAAGAGAGAATGGTATGGTTGCAGGTCTAAGCATTTTTTTTAGGGTGTGTTTGGTATTGGGTATTTTTGAAGATTACTGGTATTGCTAAATTGGTAATCATCAATTGCCATGTTTGGTTTAACCCAACAAATTCAAATACCCTATTAATCATCGTTTACCGGTAAACTCATTTACAAAGAAAAGGAGGATTTCAAATTACCACAAATTATATGGTATTCACGATTCCAATTGAAAGGGAAAGCAGGAAAGAAAATGTGAGACAAAAATACCTTAGAAACCTAGGTTTGGTTTATGTCTTCATACTTCATCTTGCATCTTGCGCCGCTGCCTTCGTTGGTTCTCTGTAAGCTTCATGCTCTGTTCTCGACTTCGATTTGATTTGCGTTGTTCACCAAGAAATCGTTTTCCTTTGTGGTTGTCCACTGTCGTTGTCTTCTTTGGCTAGGTGATTTGTACAAATTATGGGGTTGTATTTTTCATTTAACATGACACAACAAACTTTCCTACACACACAACATTTGGTGGAGTCCACACTTTTTAAAGAAAAAAGAAAAAAATCACGGCACGTAAAACGAATCTCTATAATATTACACAATCAATTTCCCTACAATATAACTTATAAAATCCATAAATTATTTTTTTTAATGAGTGCTAACCACTTCACATATATATTGTTTTCAAAAGCACAGTACGTCGTTCTTAGTTCTTCTATAAGTTTGCAGACCAAATTCAAATACCCAGATGTCTCAGATCTGTATTCTTACCTTTGCACGAGTTCTTCTACAAGCTTGAAGCATAGTACGTCGTTCCTTCAAATAAATATCGTGCTTGTAGAATCATGTTTTGAAAAGTGAAGGTTAGTTTTGTAAAATCTTCATATATTATCAGTAATATTTTACTATCAATCAAAAATATACTCAGTAAAATTATTAAATATTCCCGGTAATATTTACATCTACCAAACAACTTTTTTATATCATTCCCGGTAAACTGGATTTCTCATTATATTATTGGAAATCATGATTCCCGGACACACAAAAAAATTTTCTTGTACCAAACACACCCTTATAGTATAAACCGAGGGTCTAAGCATTTTTGCAGAACATCTTGCAGTCATGTAAACTGAGGGTCTGTGCAGTTAAAATTTGTTCACATTTACTTCTAATTTTTATATGAGTGTTTTTAATTTGTTTTAAATTGTAAAAGACATATCCAGCCTGCACTTGTATTGAAGTCTAATGTTTGGGTATGGATGAACCTTTGACGTTTGAATTCCCTTTAAATTTTCTACTTGGTTGATTCTAATGTTTTGCTTATTATGTAGAAATTATTATAATACATGAACTAAGGTTTAAATTAAAGACATGGAAAATCTTTTATGGGTTTATACTTCTTATGCAACATAAGAATAGTCTTCTCATGCTACACTCACATCGTTTTACGTGTCAATATTTTTAATTTTTTTTATTTACTTTTTTCTAATAGGACCCATCTAAGTATGTGTGTTGCAAAAATTCTCATCTTATGTTACATAAGAAGTATAAACCCCATCTTTTATTTGGATCAAAGCAAAGAGATACTTGTAAGGGCTGTGATTATTTACACATGTTCTCCTTCTCTCCCGTTGCACAAGGATTGCGCTCTTGGAGGTCTTTTATTATTTCGAGTTCTGTTCTTTTCTTTTCTTGTATATTTTATTGGGTTTTTGGTTTCAAGGTTATTGTTGTTAATACTTAGTAGTTAGTAGAATATAAATGGACCTAGTCTCTTTTTCTTTTTTTATGGATTGTGTGATTGATATTTACAACAAAGAAAACAAATCTTTTATTGAAATCTCAGGGTTTGATGTTTCTTATATTATAGAAAATAAAATTATTTTCAACATACATATAAAGCGTGTTAGGAGCCATGTGAAGAGAATAAATGGAAATTTCTATAATATTACAGATGTATCCACTTTTCTATACATTCCTTCAATCAAAATCAAACATCAATCCTGACATATAATAGAAAAAAATGGGATCTTAAATACATGTGTTAGATTTGAATTGAAGTAGTATGTAGTACTGATGTACTAAAAATGAGTTGCACATAGAGAAAAAAATGACTTCACACACTTTTATGTGTGTAAAAGACAATTCTATCTTCTTTAACGATAGACATTAAACCCGAAATCTTATATAAGTTTAAAAAATTTAAAAAAATAAATAAATAGAAAAAACATTAAATCTAATATTTATGAGAAGATGGACCGTTCAAATTATTTGCAATAGTTATATCATTAGCAACTCGAATGGGAACCAAAAGTCATGACCATGAGAAGATGGGCCATTTAAAAGTATTTACGAGTATCTAAAAAGGATATGTGTCAATCTTTTCAATGTTTATATTATCCAATGATCGTTGCTGCTAAAAGCAGCAAAGTGTTTGTTGTCTACCACTTAAGCGAAAAATAAAAATCTTAAAAGTAGAGTTTACATATCATATTCAGGGTTGCATATGGCAAGCTTCTGTCCGGTTCACCATTATTTTCAGTTAAAATATATCGAAAATTATGACTTACGTTTTCAACAAATTTTACTGAAATATTCCAACGAAATTTGTAATCGAAATTTTCGATTGAATTTCAAAGTTGTTTCGTCAAAATTTTCGACAAATTAGATAATAGATAAAGAAAGGACTACAAAGAATGATAAAAGAGATACAAGTGTTTTATACGAAATTAAACCTTCTCTTATCTTCATGAAACAAATGCGATATATCATTAAAAATTGTTTTATCTACATTAAACTTTTAATCCAATCCACCGCACTTAGTAAGTTAATATTGGTTGGGTTAGGCTTACTTTTTGGGCCTGATCAATTTTTTTTTTTTGGAAGTTCATAAGCATTAGAAACAAGCTAACATATATTTTTTTTTTTGTAACCAAACAAGTTAACATCTTAATACATTATATAATTGAATTCATATTTGTTTCATTTAATTAATAATATAAAAATCACATTGGTTTTGTTACTTTCTTTAAGCTAGCCAAACAATTTAATCTACAAGTGGTATAAAATTGAATTTAAATTAATTCTAAATAGTAGTATAAAATTAAATTAATTTTTGATAAATAAAATTGAAGGTAACTGAGAACTCTGTGAATTTGGTTTATTAGACATTTAAAAATAATGTAAATCTATTTCATTTATTATTATTATTATTATTATTATTATTGTTTGTTTTAGTCTGAACATCACATCTGCTATCCTTATCTTTCATCATTATCACCATTTTTCATTTTATCTTATTATAACAATAATCGTAATTTCATTATACAGATTTATCTTTCTTTCTTTTTTGATATTTTAGCGGAAGGAATACATAATATAATACAAATTACTCAAATTCTTTATCACCAGACCAAACCTAGTGACTTATACGGATATTATATTTAATTTCAAATTTCTGGTACCGATGAACAACATTATCATTAAATTACGAAGACATCTTTTAATTTTAGTGTAAAATTTAAAAAATTTATTTCACATCTCAGTAAATTAATAATTAATTAACGGGAGTAACTAATCTCATGTTGCTTAAGATAGTTCTCTTATGTCTGTGAGATAAATATGTGGGGTCCACACTTTAAAACAAAAGAAAAAATAAAAGGAAAAAGTTGTCACAAAACTTGATGAGTGTATAACATGAGATAGTTATCTCCAATCACGTAAGAAAAATATTTCACTTAATTAATTAGTTAACTCAATAAACTATAATTATTAGATAGAAAAAAATCAACTTAAAAAATCAAATTCTAAATTTTACACCGAAAATTGATAATCAAAAGATATCTCCCCTATTAAATTAGGATTCCAATTTTACCATCCTACCATTTTTTTATTATTATTAAATTAGTTTACAAAGGATAATAGGCTAAACGGGAAGCAAGTCTAAATAATTAATTAAAACACAACCTCATTTAATAGATAAGTTATTTAAAAAAGTATATTAAAATAATAAACTCAAATATCACGAGCTTTTAGCTAAAATGGTAACAGAAACAAAACAGAAAAGAAGAGTAAGTAGTATAAGGATCTAAGAATCACAAAAAGCGATATTTGTTGTTACAGCTCATCCCACTTGGCTTCTATTCAAATCTATTCTGTTATAACAGAAATTAAGGAATAATCTCATAATATTCTTTGGTGAAACCAATAAGTAGAAGAAGAAGAGGAGAAGAAGAAGAGAGCTTAGTGTGTGTGAAGGAAGAGCAAGGCTTCTTTTTACTCTCTTCACTATTGCTCTTATTCTTTCAACTACCATTGAATATTCTATTTTTAATAAAAAGTGTCATTCTCAAACTATATAATATATTCTTATACTAAGCATATATTATAGTGGGATGGCACAACATGAACATGAAGCAACACCTCAGCCTTGTGAGCCTCAGCCTAAGCCTTCTGTGAAGCCACCCATGTCCGGCAACTCGACCATGATCCCGACAACTTCATGGTTTACACCAAAGAGGTTATTGTTCTTTTTCCCCTTGTTTTTTTTCTTTTCTTGCTAGATCTGTGATGGAATAAATGTGCGTAAAGGAAGGAAATTTTTAATTTTTATGATTTGGGTAAGTATCGGGTAGTGAGAGTAATTCCGGAAATTTTGAATAGGAAGGAAATTTTGAATTTTTATGAATTTTTTTTTCCCAGTTTTCGTTGATTGGGTGTGGGGACCAGTGTTTTTTTTCTTTTTCTTCTTCTCTTTTTTGATGTTGTTGGGAATTATATTATTCATATTTGATCAATGTATGCGTAGATTAAGTCGAAATTTGAAAAAATTCAATGTCTTTATGCATTTGAAAATTCTTAATCTGTTTGAACTTGTTCTGTAGGTTACTTGCTATATTTTGTGTGATTAATATGTTAAACTATCTGGACCGAGGAGCAATAGCAAGCAATGGTGTTAATGGAAGTCGAGGAACTTGCACAAAAGATGGTGTCTGCAAATCTGGAACCGGAATACAGTAAGTCTAAGATTTTCTACATAAAAAATGAAAACTTATTTTAGCTTTAGGCATTTAATTTTCATCACACTGTTTTCATATTTGTTGGGTTTGTTTTTCAAATCGTCTTAATTTTTTATTTACGTTTTTGTTATACACGGCTACATTTATTAAAATGGTTCTCAAAGGATAAGAATATTTAGTGCATGACTAACGAGAACCAACTTTTCAAACTACTACATTTGATTTTTCTTGGCCTTTCCTTTTTTCAAAATAAGAATAGAGGATGCTGCTCGGCTTTAACTTGCTTTGGGTGCATCTAAAGTATTATATTTAGTCAAGGAGAAGAGCTGATAGAACTCGGAGGGGGTTCTACTCGGAAGAGAAGCTGGCCAAAATATGATAAGCTAAAGTGGGCCCTACCACGATTACATGATGGGGTTCCTTAACTACCCACGCTCACAATAACCACCTATGGAAGGGTCCATTACATGATGAGGTTCCTTAACTACCCACGATCACAATAACCACCTATGGAAGGGCTATATATACCAAAGACCATAATTAAGAAAGGGACGGATTAGAACCATACAATAACCATACTAATGTTCATATAGAACAATATTTAAAAATTAAAAAAGAAATGATCATTTTCTGAATTGAAAAAGAACTCTTTCAAACTAGGATAAATGGAGAAAGAAATTGAGATCTTGTTGATGAACTTACTCTTTTCTTCCCCAATTGTTATGGATTCTTCTGAAAAGGAGCATCAACCACCTAGATGGAGAATTCAATATATACCCTGCAAGATAACTATTGTTGTTCCCTGTATGAGCTTTTCCTTGTTTCATGCCAGACATATTGTACTGTTGTATGGAGCACCAAGTTTTCAGAACTTAGCTGTGTTGCTTTTGTCAATATAGTTTTCTCCTTCAATGTAGGGGAAATTTTAACTTGAGCAATTTTGAGGATGGAGTTATATCATCTGCTTTTATGGTTGGACTTCTTCTGGCTTCTCCAATATTTGCATCTCTAGCAAAGAGGTAATGATTGTTTGTGTTGAAATAGTTGTTACATATTCCTGCCATGACGACTTTAATAAGTGAGATACAATTTTTCATGATGAAGTCTTAATATCTCATTATACTAGATGGATTTTATCTTGCCAATAAGGACCATAGGGAGGTGAAATAGTGTAAAATTGTCATTTGAAATAAACATTTCTTTGTCTAAACTGATAAATGACCTCATACACATTCACATAAAATATTACTGTCCCCGATGATGGAGAGATTTTACTATTTTTCCTTTTATAAGTATATAGAGGGTACCAAGGATGTACATTATCCCAATAAATGCCATAAAGTGAAAAAGAAAAACACTCTCTATTAAACCCTGATTAGTGAGGGTAGGGAAAGTGAAAAAAAAAAGGGAGGGGGAATACACAAAATTATGGCAACTCTTGTACTCTGCACCCCCCCTGTTTGGCATGATGCATGTGAAGGTCCCTTGGCATTACGGCCATCAAAGTAAATCATCTTCTTGGGACATGGAGTTTACTTGCCATGCAGCCATCCAGCTTTGTGCTCGTTCTGCTTTACACTCAATTATGCTGGCAGCCTCTGGTTTTTAGCTTTTCCATTTAATTGCAGAGTTAATTACGGAGTTGTTCTGGTTAAAAGATTAACATAATCATTTAAATGATATGTGCATTAAAGTTTTAGCATAAAGACTTCTAATATTTTTAGTTTAGTAAAACTTATACATCAGCAACTACTCTTTTGCTTATTGGTTTCTTTCATGTAGCTTAAATATTTAACCTCTAAATGCTTCAGAAGATAATTTGTCAATGAATGAAATTATGAAATTTTTTAAACCTGAACAAGCTTTAAACAACCACCGATCTTTTATATTGAAGTCCAAATTGTTCTTCTTGGTTTGCAAACAAAGCAATAGCATCACTAATAAGTATTAAGAGTAGTTGATGAAATCTTCTGTATGACTTTCATCTTTTTTAATCAATGAGTCCATATGTCTAAAATGTTTTGCAGTATAAATTAAATTGCACTGGTAAAAGTTGACTTGTCAATTCCTGTGGACCTATTTCCCATTAAATTTAAGTTCATACTTTTTTAGACATAATAATTCAATAATCAGAATTTTTTACCTTCTCTGTCATGTAAACGCAGATATCATTTATGTGATTTATAATTTCTATCGTTAACTTTGATGAATGTTAATCCTTACATAATTCCTTTTGCAGTGTAAATCCATTTAGACTAATTGGAGTTGGATTGTCAGTTTGGACTCTTGCAACCTTAGGTTGTGGTTTCTCTTTCAATTTCTGGTCCATTTCTGTCTGTCGCATGTAAGTGTCTTCTTCAGTTATTTTTCAAGCTCTATGATTATTGAATACTTACATATTAGTACAAAATGTAAGAATCATCTTATTTTTTTTCCCTTATGCTTTTGTAATTCTCTATAGGCTCGTTGGTGTTGGTGAGGCTTCATTTATAAGTCTTGCAGCACCTTTCATTGATGACAATGCCCCAGTTGCACAGGTTTGTTTCTTTCCCTTGGAATAATCTCATGCTTTTAGTTCAGACTTGAAGAATGTTTCTATTGTCTGTTGCACTCATCATATGTGACTATGTCTTTTAGTTATTGAACTGTGAAGCAATCATCTTGTGGGATCTAGATCAGTTGAAGCTCCATTTACTAGTTTGATGTGAATATATGTTATCTTCAGTGGGTCATAAATACCTTTTAAATTGTGATGCTATTTGCTTTGTGCAATTTCACTTTGGATTCAATTCTTAGACTTATACATTGAATAATATTTGTTTTAATCCATAAAATTGTGAGCAGTTTTTGCTGGTTTGTCCTTTTTGGGAAAAACTATTTTTATCTAAAAAAAAGTTTGCATGTCAAGAACCTAAGCCGGCTTGGACATTACATAACTAGAAATGAATTGTCTCAACTCTTTTGGTGTTATTTAATGTTATTAAGCATAAATGTGGAAAATTAGCTCTAAGGAGTATGGCCACTTGATCTAAATGAGTGGAGATAAGTTTGGTTCTTTTCAACATTGCTATGGTTTATATATATAATCTGATAAAACTGTCTGATCTTTTCTTTACACTTTTCACTAGTTGGAATGTTATATGTCATTGTGATTGCTGTCTATTTTTTTTAATGGTGGAAACCTTTGTTGTACTGGTCTGTGTGTCAGAAAACAGCATGGCTTGCTACATTTTACATGTGTATACCAGCGGGATATGCAATTGGCTATGTCTATGGTGGTTTGGTAAGTCTTCCTTTGGTTTTAATACCAGTATCAAATTCTAGTAGTAATACTAATACCTGCAGCACAGGTTTGAAGGAAAGATATAAATTTGATTTAAATATAGGATGACAGCATAATTTTCTTACTAAATTTTGAAAACTAAATGAAAAGTAAAATTTGTTTTGGATGAAATTTTTTTAAATAGGGAGGTCCTTAAAAGGAGAAAGTCACGGTGTAAGTAATGAGTTTATAATAAATTTGGAATGACAATTTTCTCCTCCCCTTTCGATTACAATAGAAACCAAAATGTTGGCTTGTAAGTAGAGAAAAACTTGGATGATAAGTGGGGAACTCCCTTTCTTTTGCAGTGTCAATACTTTCTTTAGAAATAATCAGTATGTGTATCTTGCTTTTTTCCGTTTTGTTTTGTTTCCCAATTCCCTCTGATTTTTAGCCTTTCATTGTTTATAAACAGGTTGGAAATCATTTAGGTTGGCGTTATGCATTTTGGGTGGAGGCTGTATTGATGCTTCCATTTGCTATTTTGGGATTTTTTATGAAGCCTTTGCAATTAAAAGGTGCACATTTTTGTCTTGCATTGATTTCTTGTGGTTCCCTAATATTGTTGTCCATCTCTAAGCTACTGGTGGATCCAGGTTTTGTCCGTAGTGATTCAAAAAAGGCACTGAAACTTGAGACAGTTGTGTCAGGAGTTCAAGGTACCATTATGTTTTTGTAGTAGTTCTACATTGCCAAATAAATTTCCCATAATTTGCCTAGGATTTAAGCTTGGTTGTTGGATAGGAGAAAGTAATTAATCATGCTTACTCATTCTTACAAATTAATTCTCTCTAGGTAGCATTTTCCTGTGTTTTAGGCATAAGAATAATGCATTATCTAAACAAAATATCTCACGGTTTCTTAAAGTTCCATTTCTCTATCGTATGATTAAGAATAAGAACAATTTGCTTTACCCAGTATAGACAATTGTTTTGTATATTTATTGCAATTGCATGGATGCAAATATATGTTGATGAAAATTCTATAAAAATAAGAGTTATGTTAACATAGACTAGGGTTTTCATTGAACCATATGCATTGCAGCATATCCACAATTCAAAATTAAAATTATAAACATTGTGAAATTCAATGATGGATTTGGTACCATGTATAGGGTTCACTATGCATCCGAGTTTATATTAGCACTACTCTCATGTTACCGTATATCCACCATTCAAAATATTATTTAAAATTATGAATGTGCATATTATGAAATTCAATGGTGGATATTCTACAGCCAAGTTTGTTACACTGGTCAGAAAAATCAAGAAATTTTAGTATTTTAGATAGAGATCCTTACCACCTCATTTCTTGTGGGATGTAATTGTCTTATTCCTTCATTGCTCCTTTGTGCTTATTTTTGCCCCAGTTTTCTCTCTTGTACTGTAATGCTTTTTGAGGTGGATTCCTGATCCTTCAGTTCTATATCTTTCTCTGGTATTATTGTAATCTTCCTTTATCTGGAAAAAAAAATTCTATTTTTCTCCCATGAAACTCTGGTGGTCGAGCAGACTCTCAGATTAATGTTCTATCAACAACTTGGTTTCCTTTTTCAGTTTTTTCCCTTCTTTTGAAGGCAAGGGAGGGAGATGAAACATTTTGCTTTATAAAACGGTGAATGTATACTAACCAAAACTAATATTTTGCTGAGAAGACTTGAAGTTGTCTATGTTTGAAGGGCTAATTGCAATATTTCCCCTTTCATGGTTGTGCGGAAAGTAATATACTTTTGCTCTGGGACAAGTAGAATTGATATTGATACTCAATTTTCACCTTTCTTTCAATTAACTAAAAATTTTAGGTTTCTGTTTTGTTGGATTGCTTCTGATCCACAGTATCTCTTTATTGGGCTTAACAAAATTCACTTATTTGATGGAAAGGTGTGGAGGCTTCAACTGGAAAAGATGAGTCAAAGGCACAGTTCAGAGATAAAAGCTCACATGAACCTTCCAAGTGAGAACAGTACACTTATCCTTGATTTATAGAATTGTTTCTTTATTTTTAGTATATGATCAATGGGCCATTATAGTGCCTATAGAGGCATTTGTTGCTGTCAATGTTTGTTGGCTTTTTTAAGGATAAAATTCTCTCCCTCCAGCTGAGAATGATTATCCCACCTTCCTTCTGAAATAATTTCTTTTTGTCACTCTTGATTTATTTTATCTCTTACTGTCTGATATCCATCACTTAGTGCGTGATTTATACGAAATTATATTTTGTTGATTCTCATCTTATTTTAGGTCAGAACCTGCAACCACAATATTAGATCAGTTCTCAGGATTTTTCAAAGATATGAAAGCACTTTTGCTTGATAAGGTTTATGTCATCAATGTTCTAGGTACTTCTTCCTCCTACTGATCTACTGTATGCATCAACTGCTTTTTTAGATTTAAATTGTGTGGTGGTTAAATTCATCTCAGAAGCTGCCATATGACTAGCTTACTTCCTTCTGAACTTCATAATATCTATCTCCTCTACCTATGTGTACACTATTTTTAACAATCATACATTTTTCCATGTCTCTTCATTTGATTCTGTTGCTTGAATCTCTATTTGCAGGTTACATAGCATACAACTTTGTCATGGGTGCTTACTCGTATTGGGGCCCCAAAGCTGGTTTTTTTATATATCACATGGTGAGAGTTTTTTTCATCTACCGACCACACATTTATGCACAAGATTTTATGAACGTAGTTGTTTCTTCTTTCTTTCATACCTTGTTACTGGCATAAAATAAGTGTATGCCTGGTAATTTCAGATAATTTACAGGTGAAACACAACATTATTGCGGTAATATTATTATATTAAGAACAATTATCTTTGGCAGACTAATGCAGATATGATATTTGGAGGAATTACAATTGTATGTGGAATATTGGGCACTTTAGCTGGAGGCTTTGCTCTTGATTTCATGACGAACTCCCTATCAAATGCTTTTAAGGTTGGTATTTGAACTCAGAGAGTGGACTCTAGCATTTCTTTTATTCATGTTTATGCATTGCCGGTGCAATCTTCATTTTTATATTATTATTATCTGTTGAGCACATCGAAGACTAAGTTAGATAACTGGATTTTCACTTTTAAACCACTAATTTTCCTGTTGATCTCAGCAACATGTGCCTGAGCCATCCCTAACTTAAAGTGTAATCTTATAACTTGTAAGATTTGAATGCACCCACCTAAAGTTTACCTGTGTAACTGTGCTATCATTGAAGCTATAATGGGCTCATCAGTGGAACTGATAAACCAGGCTTGCCGACTAATTTTGTGATCTTTATGTAAATGTCACTCTTAAGTTTCACCTAGAAATTCTATTTATCTGTCCTACTGAACACTTTGAATTCTTTTGCAGCTTCTCTCATTGACAACATTTGTTGGTGGTGCATTTTGTTTTGGTGCCTTCTTATTTAAAAGCTTGTATGGCTTCCTAGCTCTTTTTGCTGTTGGTGAACTACTTCTTTTTGCCACTCAGGTACTTCCCTTCTTTATGTGAGGAAGATTTCATGTTTGCTTGGTTATAGTAAGACATGCATGCTAAACTATATACATGCTTATCTTCTATTAGTATTTTAGCAACTCTGTTTGAGTATTCTTCTGTTAGGTGAGTATCTTGAAGTTCCCAAGTTATATACTTAAAAAGTATTTGACTAAATAATTTTATGCCAAGAATGATCAATTTTTAATGGAATTGAGTTTGTATAGTATGTCTTGTTTAGATAATTTTCTGCTACTGTATTTAGATATATAGGCTGAGAGACTATGAAGCACCGATACGCATTTTCGATACGTTATTCGATGATACAGGATGTCGATTACCAAACAATACGTTTCCGATACGCGTATGCGATACGTCGGAAAAAAAATTTAAGGAGTATCGGTGCTTCTTAGGCTGAGATTGTTTTGTGATTACTGATTACGAGAAATTATGGTCGAAATTATTGCTCCTTAGAACCATTTTGTGTACCTGGTCAGAACTCAAATCAGAATTTTTGCTCCACATTTTATTATTTTTACATTGTTACGATTTTCCTTTTAGGGTCCTGTGAATTATGTATGTCTCCATTGTGTTAAACCAAGTTTGAGGCCGCTATCTATGGCTATGTCTACTGTTGCTATTCATATCTTTGGAGATGTACCTTCCTCGCCTCTTGTTGGTGTTCTCCAGGTTAGCTTTTCTTACACACCCTCGGGGAATCATGTCTTGGTTATTGTTTTTGCTTCCTTTTTAAGGAATTTTCATGTCTTCTTTACTTATGAGCTATACATTGTGGTAACGTAGATGGAAATAGTTACTTTTCCACAAAATGATGGCCAGATTTGGGCTCCACATTTTCAAGAGAGAAAATGATAAATGAGTGACACCTTTACAACATTGTTGTTTGAAACTTCAAATGTTTTTACTTACCAGACAGAGGGAGATAGAGCCAGAGAAAATAACAGAATGTGCTTTGTCATACACAATATTCTGATGGTCGTTCTATGCTTATTGTGGTAATGCAGGATCATATTAACAACTGGAGAATGACTGCGTTGATTCTAACAACTATATATTTTCCAGCAGCTTTAATATGGTTTATTGGTAAGTCATCATGACAACTTCCAGTTGATTTGCTACAAAAAATTCACATTACTAATCTTTCTAACAAATCATTCATTATTATAAGAGCAATGATGGTTAATAGCATTCATCATCATTATTATTATTATTATTGGAAATGTTTTTCTCATGTTGCATGAGACAATTTGTTTGTCTCATGCAACACACAAAAAAGTGGATGGGATCCACTTTTTCCTTTTTCTCTCCTCTTCTTAGTGGGACCTACCCACTTTTGTGTGTGTGTGTTGCATGAGAAAAATTATCTCATGCAACATGAAAAAAAAACATTTCCCTATTATTATTAGCAGTAATTGCTATTGAAATCATGTACAAACCAACCTAAAGAAAACAA
Source organism: Gastrolobium villosum (assembly GCA_032173675.1). Taxonomy (NCBI): domain Eukaryota; kingdom Viridiplantae; phylum Streptophyta; class Magnoliopsida; order Fabales; family Fabaceae; genus Gastrolobium; species Gastrolobium villosum. Next base: position 29,098 of record JAVKPL010004646.1, read on the forward strand.
GAAAGCATTCATTATTATTATAAGAGCAATGATTGTTGCTTGGCCATATCAGAATTAGCTTGTCTTCAAGACAAAGTATTTAAAGTTCTATGGTAAATTGGTAATGATCAACTCATAAAATGTATAATGTTTGAAAGAATATATCTTTTGTATATCTGTAAATATTTATTTCCTTATTTCATTAGGATTTGTATTAGGTCTGGGTTTAGCCCATTAGTATGTCTATATATTGTACATCCTACATTAGTTAATACACGGATTTATTTTCAATGTTCCTCTCTCTTCTCTCTTGTTATTTAACATGGTATCAGAGCTTCGTGTCTTGGGTTCGATCCTCGCCGCCCCCCACTTTCTTTCAAGTGGAATTTCTTTATTCGCACAGGTAGGTGGGCATGTGCATTGTCCACCCTTCAAGCCCAGTGGGCTCTCGTGTGAGGGGGCGTGTTGAGATATATAAAACCATTAATGTAGTCTCACCCAACAGTTCAAACTTTTGGGTTGAATTGGTTCTTTACATGTAATATATGGAAAAGTTTTCTGAACGGACTTGTCACGATATTGCATATTATTGCAGGAATATTTTTGCGTAGTGTGGATAGATTTAATGAAGATAGTGAGCAGCAAGTACCAAGTGTCGAAAGGACAAGCACCGCACCATTGCTTGAAGAGAAGACTCAAGCAGTATCAACATCTGCTTAATCCCAAGAATGTTGATTTTTTTTATTTAAATATCTTTTGATGCCTGTCCAGGTACAATTTGTTTTTGCTCAATGGTGGCCATTGTAGTGTAAATAGCATTCTTCTTTTTTCAACTTTTTTTTGGGGTAATTTAACAATAATTTTTGTGTAAGTATCTTTTTGCTTATGGTTAATGGAAATAAATTTCATGAGTCTATCTCGGTTGCATGAACCATCTCCTGCTAGAGATTATAAAGGTTAAAACTATATTGCTTATGTTTCACCATCTTGGGCATACCGTTGACCGTTGGATTCCATATAACACTAACGACATACGTACAAAATTCTTGAGGCCATGCATGTTTTTCTGCAATGAGTTATCATACTTACAGATTTTTACATTTATATACTTTTTAAATATTTTTCATTAAACTATCTAAGGATAAGTTATTCTATCTATCTTTTTTTTTTTTTTTTCTGTCTAGCTTGGCCTATTACTTTTCAATACCATTAGATCAGAATCTTGACTACCTTTATCATTTAATCTCCTATTAAGATTCTAATCTAATGATGCTTAAAAATATTAGACAAAAGTAGGCAGAAAAAAATATAAGTAGAATAATCTATCTTATAATATATATAAAAGTAAAAGTTCATAGAAGTTCTTCTCAAAAAAATATTTTCCCGCTCATGAATAATAACTAACGTAGATTTCAATGCGTATATATCTATAAAGCATAAGGGGGAAAGTGTTAACTTTGTTTTTTTCATGCAGAATAATCAAATAATGTTGAACAAGGTACAAATACTTTTGTTGTCGTATACTTAAATAATAACATTACATGCATCCTTCAGAAATTTTGTTGTGTCAAATTTATTATCATCTTTAAATATAACTACTATGTATTGTACAATATAATTGAGATTGTGACTTTACTATTGCAGTTACATGTATCAAATTTAACCAATTTCCATCTTTTGTAAATGGAATTTGATCCGGATAAAATATGATAGGCTCATAAAAGGCCAAAATCCATAAGAACAAGGCCCAAACCCACAAGGCTCAGATTGGGCGCAATGTCTCCTATCGCGTGTCAGAGGGCGCGATGTTACCATTGCGCCTGAACCGACTTTCAACATAACTTCATAGATAAGGAAGCAGTCACTGGAACTAATAAAGATCCACCGCGCCACTAAACAAATAAACAGAAGACAGCTTTAGCTTGCCACCACTCTACCAAGATAGCCTGATATAATGAGATAAGGCTATGGAAGCACTAGCTGAACCTGCGGGCTGCAGCCCAGGAACAGCCGATCAGAAGTCATAACGCCTTCCCAAGGCAGCATCAGATTCACTATATAAACACAAGGTACATGCCCAGGTACAACAATCTAATTCAGCAAGAATACACATAAACCTGACATTGATACTAACTTGAGCGTCGGAGTGTCATTGTATGTACCCCAGTCAGGATCATCGCACCGAAGGAGAATCAAAGTTCTCACATCATCATCAACAACCTCCAGCCAAGAAAATAGACAGTCCAACTGAAAGACTTCTAACTTCAACCGTGTGTGATTAGGTCCTTTACACTTTGACCAGCCCATATTGTATTGGTCCTATTAGAATTCCTTCCTTGTGTTTAAAGATATTTTTAACATATTTGATGGCTTAATGATATATTAAAGATCAGAAGTAAGTGGTTTTGGAGTTTGATATACTTTCATGTTAATTACCATTTTAAAATTTGCTTTTATCAATGTCTGCAAATTTTATTTGGGCTGACAAGACTTAAAATAAATTATATGATTTTGTGACTAATCTTATTTCCCATAAGTTTGTTTAAGGTGCTATTTGGTTCGGTGTTTCTCAATAGTTGCCTATACAAATGAAATTGGCAAAGTAAGACACTCATGTTTGGTAGACCATTTTGAGAAATTTATCAATCTATTATATTTGCCATTTGGTCATAGAAAGCAAGCTTTTGTCACTATTAGGAAAGACAAGTTGGAGGTGGTGTTTCTTGGTTAGCCAGTTAAATGGCAAAAGGGGGATCCAAATCAGACCATAATACCCTATGTAAAGCCAGGTGGTGTATCTGTCATGCTTCATGCTTCAGTAAGCACACATTGTAAATATAGAATGTTGTACATAAACCAATAAAAAACTCTATGCTTCAGTAAGCACACAATTTGATATATGTTCTTTTGATGAACCAATTACTCTTAATTTGTTGAATACATTACACCAAGTTCCATTTAATCATAAAATAGAGAGGGGTTTACTTGTATTAATATTAAAAAATTAATAAGGGATTATTTTTGTAATTTTATACCATTTACCCATTAATATTTTATCTTCAACCAAACATAGAATTTAGAAACTTTAATCAGATTGTCTGGTAATATTTTGCCCAACCAAATAATTTTTTTTTAACTTTCCTTTCTCACTTTCTCTGCAGATCTCTGATAATTACACTTCCCTGGTATAAAATTTTTTCACCTATACCAAACGCCCCTAAGTGATTTTATTCTGTCTATTTTTAGTTGAAAAGATAAATAATATTTTTGTGCATGCAACTGTTTGTTTGTCATATAACATGATTATAGTTAGATGTTAATATTTAGTAATAGATTTTTTTTAGAAACCTATTCTCATTCAACCTCTTTCAATCATTTTGTCCTTGGAGTACAGTCATGAAGGCTACTTCCTCATTGAAACAACGGATATGTTAAGTTATGTCATCAGAAAAAGAATGAGACTAATGTTTCCTGTATATTTCTTACTGTTTTAGTTCAAATAAGTATTATATAAACTATTATCAATTAATATTATTTTATTTTAATAATAAATTCGTAGTGCGTTGCCCGCACAGGCGCAAATTTATTTAAATATTGTATTGTGATTTTGGAAGATATACATGAAAAATAACAACACCTGGGCTACGGCATTTGCAAGAAATATTATGTTTGACGATTAGTAGAATCCAAACCAACAGGTTATAAGGTAAATCAACGGCGCAGCTTCCAGACCAGGTTGAATTATGTAATCATAAGCTCACGGTTTCACGCGCTGTTCATATCACTTTATAATTTAGGGGCAATTTAACATGACTTTAATATTTATTATGTTGTACAAAATAAAATTATCATATATATATATATATATATATATATATATATAGGGTTTATTATTTATTATTTAACATGACCACAAAAACTTTCTTACACACACAACATTTTGTGGGACCCGCAACAAAAAAAAAACTCTTGCACGCAAAACGAATCTCTATAACATAACACAATCACTTTTCCTACAATATAAGTCTTATAAAATCCATATATATATATATGAGGAATAATTTTTTTCTCCTTTTTTTTTATGTGATCTCATATGAGTCTTGTATACTTTATGTATGTATAAAATAATTTTATTTCTTATAAAATAAAAAATATTAAACTTATCTAAAGTTAGCAAACATAGTCCTTTTATTTATGGGAAAAATTATTCTTATGTTACATAAGAGTAGTTTTATCTCCTACACACCCATCGAAAAATGTGATATTCATTTTTCTTTTTCTTTTTTCTTTAAATTGAGGGTCCCACCACATATGTGACATAACATGAGAGAAGATATCTTCTTCAACATAAGATTAAATAAACCCTTTATTTAATTATTAGGGTTTATCATCTATCATTTAATATGACCATAAAAAAATTTCTACACAAACAACATTTTGTGGGGCCCGTAGCAAAATAAAAATAAAAATTCTGGCACATAAAACGAATCTCTATAACATAAAATAATCATTTTTCCTACAACATAACTCTTATAAAACTCTAATTATTATTATTCTTAAACAAATCAACCAAACAGTAAGGAGGGGGTAACATGTTTACTAAAAAAAAGAGAGGGTAATATTACAATAAAGTCCTCTAGTTTTTCTTAAACATTACATTTATTTAAAGAAAGGCAAAAGATAATCTTATGTCTTTCCAGCTGATACATCGATTTGGGTGCATTGTTTTTTTTTTAATAAATGACTGGGACCCATGCTTTGTTGTGTCTGTGATAGAATATAAGATATCTTCTATTAAATGAGACTAATCAATCCCTTATAGAAAAGAAAATTTCATGGTAGAGTTGGCAAAACGAGCTCAATTCGATGAGTTTGAGTTTTACAATTTGCTAACCCGTCTTGCCTATCCCATTTTTTTTTTAATACAAAATATGATCGATTCGGCGGGCTAACCTATCCCGCTTACGAAACCGGACAGGGTGAGCCGAATTTTTGAACTCCCTTTCAAAGAAATTGTGCGCCTTAGATTGCTTGAAAAGAAATTGAGTTGTGCTAGAAAATATTGACAGATTTGATGTTGAAAGAATCAATTTCAATTTGTTTTTGATACACAAGAGACATTAGCGCAAATGAAATTTACTATATTTATTTCCACTTGGTGAGCTTTTGTGGCTTGAGAAGAAGTGTTGAATCATGTTCATCGAAATGTCATCATTGTCTCCAACCAAAATTTAGTCCTTCCATGGCTTGAGAAGTATATATAACAAGGCGTCACATATTGTTGGCTTTAAAGGTATGCTATTTGCACTTCATGTATAATGAAGTATATACTTCGTGTAAAGAATCAATTCAACCTAAAAACTTAAGTTGGTGGGTGAGGATTTTTAATGGTTTTATATATCTCAACATGCCCCCTCACATGAGAATCCACTGGGCTTGAAGGGTGGACAATGCACAGGCCCACCTACATGTGCGAATAACCAATTCAACCCAAAAACTTAAGCAGGTGGGTGATGGCTTTTTAATGATTTTATATATCTAAACAGTTATCAAAGTACAAGATTTACAAATAACAACCCAGTACTGATTCCAATGGATCATGTGATTAAATATTTTGAATTTAGGAAGGGTGATTACTGTCCCTAAGGATTAAAAAGACAAGCAGGTTGGTTCTACTATTTTTTTTTTCTTTTTTAATTTCATTCTTGTACTGTATACGTAAAAAACGAAATATATTTATTGTGAATATTTCTTGACGTGTGTAACTATTATGACATCAGATTAATGAACCTATAAAAGTTCCAATTTAAAAAGAGGAGGATATTCTTCTTACCAAAATTTTCTACTACTAACTTATTACCTATCTAATCATCATTATTGAATCAAAGAGAAAGAATATTAAAAAAATTGAAAAAAGAAAAAATGTTGATCCAATGGTAATTAGATAGATAGTGAGTTGGTAGTAAAAAATCTTGGTATTAAGAATATCCCCTTTTTAAAATATTTATACAATTCATTGATAAGAGACAAAACTGGTCAACAGTTTTCATTTTCCATGGTTTTAAACCCCTCGGATTTCCTTTGCCCACAGACTGTTTTAAGCTTTTCCTCAAACATTATACTCTCTCTCTCTTATCTCTCTATACATATAAGAAGTAACACAAACTTCATTTTTCACCATATTGCTTGATCTCACATCACTTTGGCTTCTCAATGGCACCTACAGCAGCAATGCTTTTGCTCTCTCACAATGGTAAAACACATGCCCCATCACTTACTATGCCACCCTCATCACCATCTGCAACAACTTATTCTCTGCTTAGAGGATCTGCACTGAAATGGGTTGCCAAATACAATCCCATTCACAAAGAAGGATCAGAAAACAGTCACTTTCAGACTCAGGCACGCTGCGTGGTTGATCCTTCTGTCCTAGATAAGAGGTTCGAAGAAGCCCTTCAACTTTGCAGCTGCTAGTGTTGTTGTTCCAAAGTTTTTCTTTCAATAGACTAGTACCTGCTTTCATTTGTTATTTTTCCTCTGTCCTTTTCTTTTTCCTTGGAAAAAAGGTTGTAAATCTCATGAACTTGTAATTATGTTGTTTATAAAGAGTTTAATATCGTAATATTTACAGAAAATTAGCATATAACAAATTGCCTAGCTGTTACCGTAGTCTCAAACTTCTGCAACTATTTGCGTCAATGCCACAACAAGCATATATACACACTACTATACAAGTGCAAATTTTCGACGGAAAATATTCCGTCAAAATTAAAGACGGAAATTTCAACGGAAAATGTAATTCGTCGATAATTTTTTACGGAAATTAAGTTCCATAAAAAATATTCGACGAAATTGTGATTCCGTCGAAGATTTTCCACGGAAAAGGAATTTCGTCAAAGATTTTCCACAGAAAAATTATTCCGTCGAAAACAATCTAAAAAAAAATAATCAAAAAGAAATTAATTTATGAATTTTTCGACAGAAAAATGATTCCGTAGAAGATTTTCCACGGAAAAGGAATTCCGTCGAAAACAATTACAAAAAACAAATCAAAAAGAAATTAATTTTTATGAAATCTTCGACGGAAAAATGATTCCGTCGAAGATTTTCCACGGAAAGGAAATTCCGTCGAAAATAATTCAAAAAAAAAATCAAAAAGAAATTAATTTTGATGAAATCTTCGACGGAAAATGATTCCGTCGAAGATTTTCCACGGAAAAGGAATTCCGTCGAAAACAATTACAAAAAACAAATCAAAAAGAAATTAATTTTGATGAAATCTTCGACGGAAAATGATTCCGTCGAAGATTTTCCACGGAAATGAAATTTCGTCGAAAATAATCCCAAAAAAAAAATCAAAAAGAAATTAATTTTTATGAAATCTTCGACGGAAAATGATTCCGTCGAAGATTTTCCACGGAAATGGAATTCCATCGAAAATAATAATAAAAAAAATAAAAAAGAAATAAATTTTGATGAAGTCTTCGACGGAAAAATGGTTCCGTCGAAGATTTTCCATGGAAAAGAATTCCATCGAAAACAATTCAAAAAATAAAAATAAAAAAGAAATTAATTTTGATGAAATCTTCGACGGAAAATGATTTCGTCGAAGATTTTCCACGGAAAAGAATTCCGTCGAAGAAAATTAAAAAAAATAATTAAAAAAGAAATTAATTTCTATGAAATCATCGACGGAAAAATGATTTCGTCGAAGATTTTCCACGGAAAGGGAATTCCGTCGAAAACAATTCAAAAAATAAAAATAAAAAAGAAATTAATTTTTATGAAATCTTCGACGGAAAATGATTCCGTCGAAGATTTTCCACGGAAAAGAATTCCGTCGAAGAAAATTAAAAAAAATAATTAAAAAAGAAATTAATTTTGATGAAATCTTCGACGGAAAAATGATTCCGTCGAAGATTTTCCACGGAAAGGGAATTCCGTCGAAAACAATTCAAAAAATAAAAATAAAAAAGAAATTAATTTTTATGAAATCTTCGACGGAAAATGATTCCGTCGAAGATTTTCCACGGAAAAGAATTCCGTCGAAGATTTTCCACGGAAAAGAATTCCGTCGAAGAAAATTAAAAAAAATAATTAAAAAAGTAATTAATTTTGATGAAATCTTCGACGGAAAAATGATTCCGTCGAAGATTTTCCACGGAAAGGGAATTCCGTCGAAAACAATTCAAAAAATAAAAATCAAAAAGAAATTAATTTTTATGAAATCTTCGACGGAAAAAATGAAGATTTTCCACAGAAAAGAATTCCGTCGAAGAAAATTAAAAAAAATAATTAAAAAAGTAATTAATTTTTATGAAATCTTCGACGGAAAGGGAATTCCGTCGAAAACAATTCAAAAAATAAAAATCAAAAAGAAATTAATTTTTATGAAATCTTCGACGGAAAATGGTTCCGTCGAAGATTTTCCACGAAAAAGAATTCCGTCGAAGAAAATTAAAAAAAATAATTAAAAAAGAAATTAATTTTTATGAAATCTTCGACGGAAAAATGATTCCGTCGAAGATTTTCCACGGAAAGGGAATTCCGTCGAAAACAATTCAAAAAATAAAAATCAAAAAGAAATTAATTTTTATGAAATCTTCGACGGAAAATGATTCTGTCGAAGATTCTCCACGGAAATGGAATTCCGTCGAAAATAATTTAAAAAAAAAATCAAAAAGAAATTAATTTTGATGAAATTCGAAGAACGGAAAAAAAAAAAAAATAAAAAAAAAATGAAAAAAGAAATTAATTTTGATGAAATCTTCGACGAAAAAATGATTCCGTCGAAGATTTTCCACGGAAAAGAATTCCGTCGAAGAAAATTAAAAAAAATAATTAAAAAAGTAATTAATTTTTATGAAATCTTCGACGGAAAAATGATTCCGTCGAAGATTTTCCACGGAATGGGAATTCCGTAGAAAACAATTCAAAAAATAAAAATCAAAAAGAAATTAATTTTTATGAAATCTTCGACGGAAAATAATTCTGTCGAAGATTCTCCACGGAAATGGAATTCCGTCGAAAATAATTTTAAAAAAAAATCAAAAAGAAATTAATTTTGATGAAATCTTCGACGGAAAAAAATTTTCCACGGAAAAGAATTCCGTGGAAAAAAAAAAAATGAAAAAATAAATTAATTTTGATGAAATCTTCGACGGAAAAATGATTCCGTCGAAGATTTTCCACGGAAAGGGAATTCCGTCGAAAACAATTCAAAAAATAAAAATAAAAAAGAAATTAATTTTTATGAAATCTTCGACGGAAAATGATTACGTCGAAGATTTTCCACGGAAAAGAATTCCGTCGAAGAAAATTAAAAAAAATAATTAAAAAAATAATTAATTTTTATGAAATCTTCGACGGAAAAATGATTTCGTCGAAGATTTTCCACGGAAAGGGAATTCCGTCGAAAACAATTCAAAAAATAAAAATCAAAAAGAAATTAATTTTTATGAAATCTTCGACGGAAAATGATTCCGTCGAAGATTCTCCACGGAAATGGAATTCCGTCGAAAATAATTTTAAAAAAAAATCAAAAAGAAATTAATTTTGATGAAATCTTCGACGGAAAAATGGTTCCGTCGAAGATTTTCCACGGAAAAGAATTCCGTGGAAAAAAATAAAAATGAAAAAATAAATTAATTTTGATGAAATCTTCGACGGAAAAATGATTCCGTCGAAGATTTTCCACGGAAAGGGAATTCCGTCGAAAACAATTCAAAAAATAAAAATCAAAAAGAAATTAATTTTTATCAAATCTTCGACGGAAAATGATTCCGTCGAAAACAATTAAAAAAAAATCAAAAAGAAATTAATTTTTATGAAATCCTCGACGGAAAAATGATTCCGTCGAAGATTTTCCACAAAAAAATTCAAAAAGAAATTAAAAAAACGGAAAATCCGAAAACAATTCAAAAATAAAAAATCAAAAAGAAATTAATTTTTATGAAATCTTCGACGGAAAATTGATTCCGTCGAAGATTTTCCACGGAAAAGAAATTCCGTCGAAAACAATTACAAAAAATAAATGAAAAAGAAATTAATTTTTATGAAATCTTCGACGGAAAAATCATTCCGTCGAAGATTATCCTCTTCGTAGGCTTCTGAGATTTAGTATTTCTCATTCCTGGTTTCAATGATGTATCACTGTTATCTGAATCCCACTCATCACCCTTAGTGTCCTTACTTGACAATGATTTTCTTGGTGTTATCTGTTTCTTATCTGGCCTAACAAGTAATTCTGGTTTCTCAACACATTTTGCTTCTCAGTATTTATTACTGCGTATGGAGTTACAAAACACACACAAATCCAAGCTTACGACTCATTTTCCCTTGATATTATTTTATTCCATTAATTTTATTTTAATCCATTTTTTTTTATAATCTTCTGTTAATTTTAATTTTTTTTAAAATAAAATACACTAACACTGTGTAAAGCCTTGTCACCTAAACCCTAACGTCTAACCCCAAGGCTTGAGGCTGAGGCTGCTGCATCAGAATCAGAACCTCACACTACAGCCATTGTTACATCTCTCTCTCTCAACAACGCCATTGCCATGTCTTTCCTTTCCAATTCGAAGCTTCTCCGATGGAAACCCACTCTTCATCCTTTCATTCCCAAACCCTCCCTCCCCTTCTTCGCCTCCACCGCCGAACATCTCTCCGATCCTGACCCCGATCCAAGAGAAACTACCATTCCCACCCAAGAGAAAAAACCACCTCTCCCCGAACCTGAAAAACGCACCGTTTCGAACAAGGACAAACTCGAGGTTGTTATCTGCAGGATGATGGCGAACCGGGCCTGGACCACCCGGTTGCAGAACTCGATCCGTTCCATGGTTCCCCGGTTCGACCCGTCCCTCGTTTGGAACGTTCTTCACGGCGCCAAGAGCCCCGAGCATGCCCTTCAGTTCTACCGTTGGGTGGAGCGTGCCGGTTTGTTCAACCATGACAGGGACACCACTCTCAAGATTATTCAAATCTTGGGTCGTTACTCGAAGCTCAACCATGCACGTTGCATTGTTCTCGACATGCCCAAAAAGGGCGTTGCTTTGGACGAGGACGTGTTCGTTGCCTTGATTGATGGCTACGGTAGAGCTGGGATTGTTCAGGAAGCTGTTAAGATCTTCCAGAAGATGAAGGAATTGGGCGTGGACGCTATATGATGGCTAAAAGGTATTTCAATTCAATGTTGAGGGAGGAGGGTGTAGAGCCTACCAGGCATACGTATAATATACTACTTTGGGGTATGTTTTTGTCTTTGAGATTAGACACTGCTATTCGTTTGTATGAAGATATGAAAAGTAGAGATATTTTGCCTGATGTTGTCACTTATAATACTTTGATTCATGGGTATTATCGGTTTAAGAAGGTGGAGGAGGCTGAGAAATTGTTTGTAGAGATGAAGGGGAGGAATATAGCGCCTAATGTTATTAGTTATACTACTATGTTAAAAGGGTATGTTGCCGTAGGCCAAATTGATGGTGCACTGAAGGTTTTTGAGGAGATGAAATCTTACGGTATTAAACCAAACGCTGTTACCTTCTCTACCTTGTTGCCCGGGCTTTGTGATGCGGATAAAGTGGCTGAAGCTCGAAATGTTTTGGGGGAGATGGTGGAGAGATATATTGCCCCTAAGGATAATGCCATTTTCATGAAGCTGATAAATTGCCAGTGTAAGTCTGGTGACTTGGATGCAGCTGCTGATGTGCTGAAAGCAATGATACGTTTGAGCATTCCCACTGAGGCTGGTCACTATGGTGTCCTGATTGAGAATTTCTGCAAGGCCAATGTGTATGACAAGGCAGAGGGGTTCCTAGAGATGCAGATTCCAACAGATTGCTTATTGAGAGTTACTTGAGAAAAGGAGAGCCAGCTGATACTAAAACAGCTTTGGATAGCATGCTAGAAAGTGGGCATATACCAGAATCATCTCTTTACAGGTCCATTATGGAGAGTTTGTTTGAAGATGGAAGGGTCCAAACTGCGAGCAGAGTAATGAAGAGTATGGTGGAAAAGGGCGTGAAGGAGAATATGGACTTGGTTTCTAAGATATTGGAGGCCCTTCTCATGAGAGGTCATATTGAAGAAGCTTTGGGCCGAATTGATTTACTTATGCTTAATGGGTGTGAGCCTGATTTAGACCACCTTTTGTCTATTTTATGTGAGAAAGAAAAGACAATTGCTGCTCTCAAACTTTTAGATTTTGTTCTTGAGAGAGAGTGTATAATAAGTTTTCCAATCTATGATAAGGTTTTAGATGCCCTCTTAGCAAAGTCAATGGAGGCAACACTAGTCAATTTCCCAACTTGAGGTATTGGTCCACTCAAGAAGTTCACAGACAAGTTCAAAACATTGCTCAAAGTAGGGAGATTGAGGATTTCCATAGGTATGCTTCCATTGAGTTTGTTGCTGGATAAATCCATGTAGAGCAGGTTTTGAAAATTGCCAAAACTTGTGGGAATTCTACCCTCAAGTTCATTTCTTGACAAATCAATCTGGTTTAACTTTAGGAGATTACCAAGGGAGTTTGGAATACTTCCTGATAAGTGATTTCCAGCGAGTGATAGCTCTTGTAGTTCCTCTAACTGGCTTAACTCATGTGGGATTTCTCCAGAGATTGAATTGTAGCTCAAGTTTAACAACCTCAAGCCACTAAGACGACCAATGGATGTGGGAATGCTTCCATTGAAACGATTCTCTCCCATGTATAATATTGAGAGATCCTTGGAGAGATTGCCAATGGTTTCAGGAATTATACCTTCCAGCATATTGCCATCAATTGCCAGAAAGTTCAGGTTGGTGCTGTTTGTCAAAGAAGTAATGAAGTCTAGACCTCTTACTCCTGTGCTAACCATCCTGTTATACCCAATATTATACATGTGAAGAAATGGAAGATTTCCCAACCAGGTGGCACAGTTCCTTCCAAGTGGTTGGAAGCCATACGGATGATCCTAATGTTGGTGAGGTTGTGCAAAGACCCTGGAATTCTACCTGTAAATTTATTGAAACAGAAATTGAACAAGAAGGAAGTCATGGCGGAAATTATCGCAAAAAGCTTCTAGCAAACGTTTGTATAATCTGCCAGCTATTTCTCTTTTAATTGACTATATGAAATCTTAATATCCTATCCTGCTAAACTTCTTCACAATTGTCACTGTTTTTGAACACTTTGAAGCTGTTTCTTAACGGTGACTTCTCCTGCAGAAGCATAAAAGCAAGAAGGAAGTGATGGCGGAAATTATCGCAAAAAGCAAATTTTATAAGGTGTGGGATATTTTTTTAATCAGAGCTGTGGTAGTTTATTTGTCTTCTGTATTTGTTTACTTTTTTTTCACTCTAATATTTTCCAGGCTCAAAAAGCAAAAGATAAGGAAGAAAATGAACATTTGGAGGAAGATTTGGATGGAGGTTTTCCTTTGGTTAATTCTGAGAACTTATTACCTCTGGCTGCTTCTCGGACAATAGATAGTCTTGTGCAGGTACTGTTTACCCATGAGGGTTATTCTAGGCCCTGATAACTTCCTATTATTATAAGAATATCCTACAATCCAACTTGCTCTATGTGGCAGGAAAAACCTAGTGATTTAGTCAAGCTTGCCAATCAAATGAGACTTGGAAAGCGTGCTCGCCCTTCAGAGAGGACAAAGGCACCTGAAGAGATTGCTCAGGAAGAAAGAGAGCATTTAGAGCAATTGGAGGTTTGATTACATGACTTTTAACAATAAGTTTGTCATTATACTATGAAAATAAAAAATAAAAAATTACTCCTATGATATGAAGGAACATTGTTTCACATTTTTAAGCATTAGTTGAGCTTCATTCTTGGTTGTATAGCTGAGTTGCATTTTTAGATGGTTTCTCTTACTTGTTTATGGGCCAAGTGTACGGATGGGCATGAACCCAGTACTGCCAAACTAAATTCATGATTGATGTTTGTAATTTTAATATAATATAGTATCTTGTTGTAGAGGGTGAGTGAGACTTATCACTATGGAAAGGTTGTTGTTTTGTGACCTGGTGGTCGTGGGTTCTAGTCATGGAAACAGGTTCTCTGCACATGGGGGTAAATACATTTTTATTTTCAGAGTCAGCTAATAAGTCCTTTTATCCATAATTTCAGGAAGAGCGGCAGAAGAGGATGATTGCTGCCGAAGATTCAAGTGATGATGACAATGAAGATTCAGAAAATCCATCTAAACAGAAACCAAGATCTCTCTCTGGTGACGATCTTGGTGACTCCTTCTCTGTCAATGAAGAAACTGTGACTAAGAAGGGTTGGATTGATGAGGTTCTTGAAAGAAAAGATAAGGAAGATTCTGCTAGTGAAGATGGTGATGGTGAAGATTCTGATGACCTGGAAAGCTCTGAAGATGCTGATGAAGGATCAGATGAGTATCTTGATGAACACGAGAAGGGTCTTTCTTTGAAAGATTGGGAACAGAGTGATGATGATGATATTGGTACAGATTCAGAAGATGAAAATGATAATGATGAGGACATAGAAAGAGCTGCAGAAGAACTTGATGGAAAAAAAGGATTGGATGCTGGGGTTCATATCAAGGCAAAGAGAAATGATTCTGTTGAAAGTGTGAAAAGAGATAAGGATTCTTTGGATGGCAAGAAGATAGATGTTGGAGGAAAACAGTCAAAAGAGCTGGACATTCCTTATATAATTGAAGCTCCAAAGACCTTTGAAGAATTATGCTCACTGGTGGATAACTGTTCGAATTCTGACACTATCTTGGTCATCAACCGGATTCGGAAAAGCAATGCAGTCACACTTGCGGCTGAAAATCGAAAGAAAATGCAAGTATGAATCTCTTTACTTTCTATTTACCTTTTGTTTAAATTCAGATCTTCTCTTCGTGCTTGTATTTTTGTGTACTGAATCCATTGATCATTTTCTGTCCCAGTTATTATCAGCAAATGCACAATCTCTTGGTCTTTTTCTACTTGAGTAGAATTATTACCTTGTTATGAACTTTGATGTGGAATTGACAATTAACGAAAAAATTTATATTGCAAATACTATAATTAATGTCTATAGTGAACTGACTACTGTTGCTGCCTCAGTGTACTGATTGAAAATTATTCCTGAACTATACCCCAAAAAAAGAAGTTATTCCTGAACTGATACAGATACAGATAGTGCATGCTTTATTGAAGGAATCCTGAATCATCAGTTGGGTCAAACTAATGGTTTAATAATGCAAGCTAGATGATGATATATATTTTTGTTTGTATATGCACGTGCCTGTGTATTTTCTATTATAACCTTTAATAGCTCGTTCCATTAAATATTTTGCTCTTGAAATCTGTAAACGAATTATGAAAAAGATCAAATTATTAACTGATCACTGTATCGAATTATTCATATATTCTCTTTGTCTTTACCGCCCTAGGGGGGCACCGCATGGTTGAGCATTGGGTAGTTCCAGGTTCAAATTCCACCAGGAAGAAATGGATAGGGGCTATATGTAGCCAATTCCGTATTTGGGATTTATTTAGGATAAAGGTCCTTGGATTAAATTTGTAGCAATTAAAAGAAACAGAGAGAAAAAATTATAGGTGAAGATATGGTACACAGCCTGCCGAGGGCTGGTCTCCTGGTCAATAACCGGGGAAATAAATGAAATTCTTCTGTAATTAAGAAAATCTGAGCAGTTCCCTTTATAAAGGATCGAAACCTAATTTAAAACAAATCCTGACCCTTCTCATTGATCAAAATTTAGTTGTCTAAAGTAACTTAAATTTAGTTGTTTAAAACAAATCCTGACCCTTCTCATTGATTGTTTTGTATACTAGTTTAATGACAGACTCTCTTAAATTCTGTTCCTAAATATTTTAGCGGGGAATTGTTGTTCATGATTATTATATGTCTAACTATATTGGAGGCATTTATAATATTCCTTCTCTTTTCAGGTATTTTATGGAGTATTATTGCAGTATTTTGCTGTTTTGGCAAGTAAGAAAGCGTTGAATGTTGAGTTGCTTAATATGCTGGTGAAACCTTTGATAGAAATGAGTATTGAAATCCCATACTTTGCTGCAATATGTGCTCGTCACAGAATAGAAAGGACTAGAAAGCAATTTGTTGAGAGTATCAAGAACTCAGGTCAGAATGAAATGTAGTTGAATAGTTGCATTCTCTACATTAACTATTATCGAAAACTTTGAATTGGCTGATGTTTTTGTAACACATGGTATGAAATCCTTCTGTTGTCACAGAAATCAGTGGTTGGCCTTCTTCAAAGACTTTGTTTCTCTTGCGTTTATGGTCCATGACATTTCCATGCTCTGACTTTAGGCATCCAGTTATGACCCCTGTGATACTATTGATGTGTGAATATCTTATGTGTTGCCCAATAGAATCTGGTCGGGATATTGCCATTGGCTCTTTCTTATGCTCTATGCTTCTCTCTGTAAGTACATCCTGAGGCAAGATACTTTATAGAGTTTATTCTGTCTTCAACTTGTACACTTTTCATATGGTATCATCAGTAAGGAGTTCTGATGAGCTCTGTTTGAATTTTATCATGGAATGATGACAATTTACCAAGTTAGTCATGGAAAATCCATATATAGGATCTGTCTCCACAAATGAGTATTGCTTTTGGATGTCTTGCTTTTGAAGATATTTACTCCATTCCTGAACCTCAATTTTCCCCGTTTTTCAGTTATTGCATTTGCATCTTGCTTATGTACTTAATATAAAATACAGGTATTTAGGCAGTCTCGGAAATTCTGTCCTGAAGCAATAATATTTCTTCAAACTTTGCTGTTGGCAGCTACTGAAAGTAAAGATATTTCTCATGAAGATTCCCAGGTATGACTTCTTCATTGATCATTTGTAGTTCAAATCATATATATATATATATATATATATATATATATATATATATATATATATATATAGGGAAAAGTGTTTATCATTTTAAAAGAAAAAGTAATTAAGTGTTAATTTGACCAAGTAAATGCTTAAGATAATGCTTCAATTTGACCAAGTAAATGAATAGGAATTACTTCCCTGTCAGTGAGAATTGTCACTAGCTAAAAGAAAAAGTAACTAAGTGTTAATTTAAATATGGATATTGGTATGTGATGCTTTGATTTCACTTTCGTGCATTGTTTAGAGGAACTTAGATCAACTGGAAGCATTATCTAAGAAGCTTAAATCCAAGACTGTAAGAACTGAGGCACCTTCTCAATCTATTGCTGCAACAAGGTACTCTTCGGTTATGACTGTTGCAACTTTTTTTCTTCTTATGATATCAAAATTTTCAATCACTTTAATTACAAATTATAAAAAATCTTAAATTATCTCATGACTAGTTGGAGTGCTATGAGCATTTACAAAGATTTTTTTAATGATATGTAATTGTTTCTTCTATTTTTCGCAAAGTAGAACAACAAATAAAAACAACAGCCAAGCCTTATTCCCACTGAATGGGGTTGGCTCCATGGATTCTAGCATGTCAATACGTATTCATAAAGCCCTGTGTTTCTTAAACCCTCCGTAATAGCATCTCACCATTTCTCTTTTGGTCTCCCTCTAGCCCTTTTTAACGGTGCATCACTTTAATTTCACATCTTCTTACTAGGTTTGTTATGGGGAGATCGCGTTTTGGACGCCGAAATAGATAGTTTTCCATCTTTTTTAAACTATAAAGATCAATTTATTTATATATCCATAATTAAAAATGCTTGAAGTTGCAATATTTACCCCAACTGGCGATGACAATTATACAATCTTGGATGCCCACTAATTAAGTTCATCAATGTCCTCTTTCCTGTTTCGCTTTTGAAAGTTTCACAATAAAATACTTGCTTTTGTGAAAATATCTCTAAATATGTTCCACTCTAATAGCTATTAGTTTTATGACATGTTACTGCAGTATATCTTACTATGACTTTTT
This sequence comes from Gastrolobium villosum, assembly GCA_032173675.1. NCBI lineage: Eukaryota > Viridiplantae > Streptophyta > Magnoliopsida > Fabales > Fabaceae > Gastrolobium > Gastrolobium villosum. The sequence goes on from JAVKPL010004646.1 coordinate 47,001, forward strand.
TTTTAGGAGGATATTATGGAGGCATCACCTTTCAAGAATCTCTAACCTTCAATAAGACTGGAGTAAGACTATTCTTATAGGTGATGCAGAGTACTACTCCAAAGGCATCACCTTTTGCGAAGGCTTCCTGTGGAATTTTTAGATACTGAGGATGACGACGAGACTCAGCTCCCGTCTCAGGACGTAGGTGATGACCACGATCATGCAGGTCATCCACCAGCATGACTTTTGTATCTTTGTTGGATGTATATGACCGAGACTATTGCACATAGACTATTTTGATTAGTATATGACAGGGACTTTTGTATATGTATGTTCCTGTTTAATTAGTATATATCTTGGACATTTATACATATAGGACTCTTTTGATTTGTATATGACAGGGGACTTTTGTATATGTATGTCCCTTTTGATTAGCATATGTCTTGGACATTTTTGGATATAGTACTCTTTTGATTAGTATATGATAGGGACTTTTGTATATGTATGTCCCTATTGATTAGTATATGTGTTGGACATTTATATATATAAGTATATTTTGATTAATATATGACAGGGATTTTTAACATATCATAATTATATTAAAATCATATAATTATGATATGTTACTTTCATATATTTGTTTATCAGGTGTGAAACATAAATTGATATTAATTTTGTAGAGATAAAAATATTCAAAGAATTTATGTCGAAAATTTTCGACGGAATTTGTTTTCCGTCGAAAATTATTAAAAGATTTTTTGACGGAATTTTATTCATTTTCCGTCGAAAAATTTCGACAGAATTTATTTTCCGTCGAAAAATATTAAAAGATTTTTCGACGGAATTTCATTCATTTTCCGTCGAAGAATTTTGACAGAATTTATTTTCCGTCGAAAAATATTAAAAGATTTTTCGACGGAATTACATTCATTTTCCGTCGAAAATTTTCAACAGAAATTGTTTTCCGTCGAAAATTAATACAACATTTTTCGACGGAATTTCATTCATTTTCCGTCGAAAAAATTCGACGGACTTATTTTTCCGTCGAAATTTTCCACAAAAATTATTCCGTCGAAAAAAAATGACGGAAATAATTTCCGTCGAAAAAAATCGACGGAAATTATTTCCGTCGAACTTTTTCGACGGAATCTCTAATTCTGTCGAAAAATTTATTACCTACGAAGACTTATTCGACGGCTTCTTTTCCGTCGAAAATTCCGTCGAAAATGTCATTTTCGACGGAATTTTTATCATTTTCGACGGAATTTTTCCGTCGAAAAAAAAGCATTTTCTAGTAGTGTGTGTATAATATAAATAAACAAAAATAAATTTTATAACGTAATTTCATATATATATATTTTTAAACATTTTTTTTTTCACTTTATACAATTGTTTTTAGTTCAAATTATTTACAAAAATTTAAAAGTTATAATTTTAACTAAAATATTGTCACGAAACAAATTTTGAGTCATGAATGTATCTCCAAAAAAAAAGAAGTATCTCCAAAAAAAAAAAAATTTGAGTCATGAGTGGCGCACAAGCTATCATCAAATAATCTAGCAATCCTAACACTATCACAACAACATATAGCTCAGAACAATATATATATATATATATATATATATATATATATATATATATATATATATATATATATAGGATCTTTTGACACCTCATCTGATAGTCGTTAGATCCAGAAAGATCAATGGTGTCTCATGCTTACAAATCAAAGTCATTGATCTTTTTTGATCTAACGGCTACAGATGAGGTGTATAAGGATATGCATCACAACCTTCTCGAAATCAATTTTTTTTTACTTCGATTCCCGGGAACAAAAATGGATAGAAAACTCGTTTAGTAAAATAGGTTTATTTTTTGTTCTCGATATGAACCATATTAATTTTTGTGTTGGGGAATAGAAAAAAGAATTAATTCTTTTTTGTTGTTTTGTTCCCAGATACAAAATGAGGAACACTTGTCTCTCTCAATCACTCTCTACCACTATCATCATTACCACCACCACCATCATCTCGACACTACCACCTCCACCATCGCTATCGCGGTCATCGTACCACCAGTGTCGTCGTCACCACCACCACCACCACGATGTCACCGCCACTATGACCACCACCTCCATCCATCGCCACCATTACCACCGTCACCGCCACTGTAAGAACTCGACCGGTAAATTATGAATTTAATTAATTAATTATGAGCTTAAGTGAATAATTACATAATTGACATTAAGTAATTATGGTAAGGTAAGAATAATTAATATAAGGGCCTAATAACGCTGAAAGTCGTTTTTTTGACGAAAAGTACAGATTCCGGTTTTGTTTCACGGTATAAATGCGTACCGATGAAGTATCCCGAAAAATTATAATAAGTGTATAAATATTCCTAGAATAATATATATGACTAGTAAAACAGGTTTGAAGTCAAAATAATGAGAACTGGTGTCAGGACTGATACCGGCTACGTAAAAGCGCGTACTGGCAAAGTGCTGCGAAAAATAAAATAAAAATATGATAAATCCTATAAAAATGGCTAGGTTCAGATTCCAAAGTTTGGTATTAAAACGATAAGCGTAACTATTAGTGCTAATACAGTGTAGTTAGACTTGATGAGACTATAAATAACCTTTGGCACAAAGACCTAGGTTAATTCTTATTGTTTCCTACGTGAGTTTATGGATGCTCAGCTGCTGCCTCCCTTCTTCTTCACCATCTCATAGCTTTCTTCCTCCTTGAACCCTCCAGTGTGATATCCGGATATTGCATATCCGGATATGCCCCGAGTAATATTCGGATATTTTGGGATTTCGAAGAACAGTAGCTGTGCTGTGTGTACAGTAGGCTATTGGGGGTTTGTGGACCCTAGATTAAGGAAGTTGGACTTCTGTAATTAATGAACTAAGTCAGAATCATGTGATTAAGGACTTATGGCTTTGTTGGAAGCCTTAAGACGTAAAACGTCAAGGAAAGACGTAGTCTTTAAGTGTTTATGCTTGAGCTATGAATGATGATATGTTATTGGTCCATAACAGATTGTGATACTACTGTGTTTGGACTGTGAGAGTGGTTCGACTCTTGGCTTATATTGATTACTTGGAAGGTAAGCTTTCGTGTCCTCGGTTTAGCCATGTTGTGGTTCCACAATATCCCATGGGGATATGGTTATATGCATACTGTGTTACATGCTTTTGATATTTGGAAATGTTGTTGAGCTGTTATATGCAATGTGCCTTTATGATATGCATGTGATGTCCACCTATACGGTAAGCCTGAGTATGTGGTACATACGATATGGTGAGGCTGTGGCTGAGGTGCAAGCGGTGTTCCTTGTACTCATGTGGGTATAGACGTATTCTTACATTTCTCTGGCCAGTAGATAGTATAAACACATATGGCTCGAATATCTGTTGCACTACATACTTTTGGAACTAATATTGGAAATACTACTTTTTGAACTTATATTGCACATGTAAGTGAGCTTGGGGTGGAAGATCCTTGAGAACCCCTTGTCTTACTGAGATTTCTTGTTTAGAGATCTCACCCCACGTTTGGGGACACTTATTTCAGGTTCAGGGAACCCAGGGGTTGAGACTCCTAGTGGCAGGAGGCCAGAGCTGAGTTAGATATTACTGTGATATGCTGACATGTTGGATGCGGGATATTGACTGCTGTTTATGTTTTATGCTATCTTTATGATATTTGAGTTGAGACTGATTTTGGGCATTGTTGCCTTATTTGGTGAGCATGGGGTTTGTCCATGCCACATAGACTTGAGTATGTCTTGTTTAAGTTAAAGTTGTATTAATGTATCAGGATTTTGGTCCAGGCTATGTGTTGTAGTCCTGTGACTTAGATACTCACTTTATATGTATATATAAGGTATTTCAGTTAGTTGTCTTGCAATTTACATGCAGGCATTATTTTATGAAATTGATCAAGTAATTAAGTTAGCTAAGGTTAATGACGTCATAATTGAATTAAAGAAAAAATTATTCCGCAAGTTTAATTAAGTGTGGCTTAATACGATAGTATGTTAACAAGCCGGATTAATACGGGCTGTTACACCCACGCCGCCGCCACCACCGTTACCACCCCCGCCACTATCATCACCACGCCACCACTACCACCACCGCCACCATCACCTACCGCCACTGCCACCACCACCACCCTGATGCCTTCACAACCACCGCCACCATGTCACTGATACCATTGTTGCTGCCACCAACCACCATATCCACCACCATTGTCGCAGCCACTGTCGTCTCCTCCACCACCACTTTCCCCACCACTACCACTGTCGCCGCCACCATTACCACCGCCATCGTCGCAGCCACTACCGTCACAACCACCACCACTATCTTCACCATGTCACTGCCATCACCACTACCGTACCGCTGCCGCCGCCACCACCACAACCACACCATATGGAAAGGAAAATGATGATCCGAATTTTTTTTATATTTAATAGGAATTATTTTTTATTATATTATTTATTGTGTTATCAAACACAATTCTCATTCTCGAAATAAAAATAGAACATGTTATCAAACACATTTTTTTCTTCTTCTCAAAAACTGTTCCAAGGCACAAAAATAAAAAATAATTGTTTTTTTTCAGAAACAATGCTAAAAAATAGAATGGTTGTCATACACTCATCCCCTAAAACTAATTTTAAAAACGTAAACCATAATATATACATTTGTCAAAACCAATCTTAAGCATATCACGTTTTCATAAATCAATTCACAAATAGTACAATGTCTCTCAAATATTCAAACAAAAAATTATAAATAATTTTCCGCAATATCATTTTGTAACCTTTCTCAACATCATAAAATCCATGTCAAGTATTATAAAATAGTTCAGTCAAATGGAAACATAATTTATGCTGAAAATTCATACTTTCAAGATCTCTGAAACAATAATATAAAACCTTTCAAACACTTATACTTTAAAAGTATAAAGAGATTGTCAGATTCATTTTCAAATCATTTCTTGAATATTATTAGAATCAATATAAATAATTAAGCAAAATTTTTTTTTTACCTAACTCTATTTTAAGTCGTTTCTTCCGTTAAAAGTATTTAAATATCAAACCCTTTATATTTCATTCATGAAGGTATTGTATAATAAAATAATAAATTATATTAGAGATAAATAATCAATTTGGTACTTTTGGTTTTCAAATCAGTTTGAACAAAGTGGTTCAGTTCTTTAACTAATTCTACATAAAGTGGTTCACTTCTTGAACCAGTTCAAAAAAATTACAGATCTTTTGGTGTGGTTTGATTTGGTTCCCAATCCGATTTGGTTCTTTTGCACTTTCTACACACCCCTAGTCATTAAGTATGAAGGAATTAGATTTTATTTTTCATTCCTAATAAAGGGATCAAAATATGATTTTTTTTTTATCCAGAAAAAAATTAGATTAGAGGAAGATATCCCCCAGACAACCCACCATATTGAGAATTTAAAGTGAATTACATATCATTTATCAAAGGAAAAACTGAGAATGGATCCTAAGTCACAACTAACATAAGCGGAAGCAAAACTTTGTTAGATCATAGATGTGTAATTTCAAAATCACTAAATTGTTGCCAGAAAAAGTAATTCACTCCATATTTAAATGTCATAAATATGTCAAACTTATTATCATGGCTTATATCACATGTAACAAGTGATTTATTGATATTTTTACTTTTGCCTCAAATGATATACTTGTATGATTTTGAATCCTAGAATAAATAAAATAAATCACTATCATATAAATGTTTTTTAAACAAATATCATAAAATGAGTATACATGACTAGATTTACTAGGAATCATAATTGTTCTTTTTTTCCTGATTTTTCTGTGCTGATAGGTTATTCGGAGAATTGATCTACGAGAAGTTTTACGCGCATAGATGCCTTGTTAGAAATTTCACCAAAAAAAATAATAATAATTCACAAAACACCCACATGGAAACATCCATTTTTCTCGCTTGTTTTCTCTATCCAACTATTAAAAATATCAATAGCTGATGTTGTTTGCAAATTCTGACTACGAAGCTTTGACATTTCAAGTTTTCTAACATGTCATACATTTTTCGATATTGTGACATTTCCCGAGAGTCTAATACTCATTGCAAACACTAAAAAAAAGTCCAAAAGATTACGTTGAGTTGCATTTTGAGTTCCAACTATTAGATTCGTTGGATTACGATTACTATTTTATTGAGTTTAATATAAACATTTGAGATATCTTATGTTTCTTTATAAAATTGGTGGATATTATAAGTTTAACTTTATTTTTTTTATTAAACTATGGGAAATAATACTCTCATGCTACATGAGACTACATTATTTTCCTACACAAATTCGTTTTCCGTGCCAATTAATTTTTCTTTTCTTTTTAAATATAAAATATAGGACCCACATTCAACTTCTCTCTACTTTTTTTCTCTCCTACAATCCTACAACATAAGAAAAGTTAAACCCTTAAACTATTGAATATTAAATGGCTTTCATTTAATCCTGTTGCTTGAAGAAATTTTTCTTCCTGCCACCAAAACAAACAAGGAAAATAATATTAAAAAAAGAGAAGATACACATTATTCAATGACTTTGCCTTGTCGCTAGCTATGATGCACAGACACGGACACGGGACACGACACGACACGCCACGCCGACACGTTAATTCTAAAAAATGTCATATTTGGACACGTTGGGACACATTTTGATATTAAGTAAAAATTTTAATATATATAATATAATTTATATTTAATATATATATAAGAGTCCATGATAAGTCATATAACTAATCAAATTTAAATTTAATAACATAAATAAAAATAAAAATAATTTTTTGTATTTTGTTAATTTTTCATATCATATTTCATAATAGAAAAAAATTAATTTATAAATTAATTTTTTATTTAGTTAATAAAATAAAATTAAGATTAAAAAAAAAACGTGTCCCAGCGTTTCCGAACGTTGACCGCGTGTCAGAAAAGGTTGACTGCGTGTCCGAAAAACGTGTCGAAACATGTCGGAGAGTTGACCGCGTGTCGGACGCGTGTTCGAGCGTGTCGGAGTGTGTCCGTGTCGGACACGTGTCCGTTCTAGTTAGGTCGCTAGTGTTGCATGACAAGCAATTTTGTCCCTGTAACATGATTCTCATTTATCCCATATTAAATATAATATATACTATATAAATTAAAAATATTAAATAATAATAAAGTGTGTCCTAACATATTAAAATTTAATATTTTTTAAAATTAACATGTCGAAATTATCATGTCATATTATATCCCATATTCCGTAGGTGCAACGTAGGCCGATAAAAGTAAAATTATCCATTGATTTAGTCCAAAATGATGTATTCTGTGTATTTTCTCCCTTTTGATGAGTTTGTCCTTATTAGCTGTCGACGTTGACACATTAAACCCAATGGACTAAATCAAGCACGTGTACTGAGGAAATCTTATATCCGATTTCCTAGACAAAGTTAACTTTGGGAAGTTAAATACTTCGTCAATTTCTTATTAACAACAATAATGAATGGTTCTTTCGAGTGAAATGGTCTATATCATTAGGCCCAGTCCACCAACCACACTAGGCATTATATGGGGTCGGTCAATAGTATTTTTGTGTGTGTGCCCCACACGTCCCAGAGACACTATAAATACAACGTAGCAAATAGCAATAGCAACCAAAATCAATTCCACTAACCCAAATAATATTGGTTTTAATCATTGCTCATTATTAGTGATTTTGCTATCTAGCACAATACACTCTCCTGATTACAATTGCATAATAGAATGGCCTCGCATGGGTATTTATCTATTGTCTTTGTGTTTGCATGTCTTGCAACCACAGCATTCTCACAACTGTCACCTAACTACTATGATAACTCGTGCCCTAAGGCTTTGAGCACCATCAAAAGTGTCGTGGATGCTGCCGTACAGAAAGAGCGCCGTATGGGCGCGTCTTTACTACGCTTGCATTTCCATGATTGCTTTGTTAACGTAAGACTCTTTGTATTTATGTGCGTGTATAAATATATAACTATTTATATTAGTAAGTTCTAATTATAGTTGATGTTATAAGTGTGATAAATAACATGGGTTTTGTGATGGTTGATGATTCAGGGTTGTGATGCTTCAATTCTTCTAGACCCCACATCTACCATTGATAGCGAAAAGAATGCAAACCCTAATTTCCAATCTGCTAGAGGATTTGAAGTGGTGGATGAGATCAAGCAAGCAGTGGACAAAGCATGTGGAAAACCTGTTGTTTCTTGCGCAGACATATTGGCTGTTACAGCTCGAGACTCTGTTGTTGCGGTGAGTAATACTATTTATGCGTATAATATTTGACGTTAGTGTCAAATTTAAAATTTAACACCTCATCTGAGAGTCATTAGATCAAAAAAGATCAATGATATTACAAATTAGAGTCGTTGATCTTTTTTTATATAATGGCTGACAGATGATGTGTCAAATTTCAAATTTGACACTGGTGTCTAAAGATCATATATATATATATATATAATTTGTATTTTTTAATTCTTTTAAAATATTATTTAATTTTTTTCTTTATTTGACTATCTATTCTTCTCCTTCCATCATATCTTGACTTTTCTACTTCTTTAACTTTGTAATTTTAATTTTATAATTATTTCTCAAAGATTTTAAATAAATAGCAGACAAACTGCATTATTTGTTAATATGAAGTTTTGATTCAGTTATAAATTTTAATTGAATATATATTTTTTAATATTTTAATTCTATATTTTTCTAAAAGCTATTAATTTAAATAGGGAAAAGTGTTTGTCATTTTAAATGACAGGAAGTTATGTCATTTTAAGAGAGATACAGACACAGAAAATTTGAATTTTAAATTAAAAAAAACCACCCACTTTATCTCTCACATGATTTCCGTTTTTTTGTATCTATCTCTTCCCTAAAATGACATAACTTATGTTATTTAAAATGACAAACACCAAACACTTTAAATATATATATTAAACATTTATCTATCAAATAGAAAACTTATTGTTATGAATGTTAATAAACAAGTATATATGTGCATGCACCAATGCAGTTAGGGGGGCCATCATGGGAAGTGCCATTGGGGAGAAGAGACTCAACAACAGCAAGCCGTGATGCTGCAAATGCTGACATCCCAGCACCATCTTTCAACCTTTCTCAACTCATCAGCAACTTCCAAAACCATGGTCTAGATGAGAAGGACCTTGTTGTTCTTGCTGGAGGACACACCATTGGATTTGCACGTTGTGTTTCATTCAGGGACCATATCTACAATGACGCTGACATCAATCCCTACTATGCACAACAGCTTAAATACATTTGCCCAAAAAATGGAAGTGACTCCAATCTTTCTCCTTTGGACCAAACAACACCTGCGCGATTTGATGTAGCCTACTACTCTGATTTAGTTCAAAAGAAAGGGCTTCTTCACTCTGACCAGGAACTGTACAATGGTGGTTCTACTGATGCATTGGTTAAACAATATAGCTGCGATACTACAGCTTTCTACAAGGACTTCGCGAACTCCATGATTAAGATGGGAAACATTCAGCCCCTCACTGGGAATCAAGGTGAAATTCGTCTCAACTGCAGGAAACTGAACTAATTCTATTAGAAAATTAAGAGAATTGAGGAATAAGTATGTATTATATGTACATACATGCATAGTGGAAATCTAAAGATTACGAATCTTTGTATCTTGTATTTTCATTTTTTATTTTATGCATGTTTGAATTGTTGGGAAGTAAATTGAATAAACCACCATAATTGAATGCATTACCACATTTGGCTACAATAATCAATATTATACCGTTTTATCATTATCACGTGGTGCATTATACATGGGCAAGAAAAAAAATTATCATTCACCTAAATTATGAAAGGAGAGCTTATACTTATTACTTATTTTTCTTACTACTTGTTATTACTAAATCTTAACCGTTGATTTTCGTCAATCTAACGGTTATAATTTAGTACAAATTAATAATAAATTAATAAATATGACCCCATAAATTATAACCGTTAGATTGACGGAAATCAACAGTTAAGATTTAGTAGTAACAAGTGGTAAGAAAAATAGGTAGTAAGTATAACCTTTTCCAATTATTAAAGGGGAATATTATATTTACAAATTTTTTGTTTACAAACTCTTACCTAAATTAATAATGACCGGTCATATTTCAATCAAGAGTGCATGACCGGTCTTACTTAGTGTAATTTGCAAAAAAAAAATTTGTAAACGGATCATTCGCCGTTATTAAATCATGATACACATAGAAATTTTATGACATTACAAAAATTAATTATTTCCCATCTCAAACTTTATCAGAATTAATCCATGCCATTAATACTTACCATTTAAATATATATCATTCCGAACCGTCCATTCAGATAAAAATTTATTATTGTACGTACATGACCCATCAAATGCACAAAATAACACTATTTTGACTTTCAAATTCCATTTTAGCATGTGTTTTACTTTTTTTCAAACATTGAAAAGGTATTTTGCTTCACGCTTTTCTCCAGCCATCAAGGTACGTTCAACATGAAATAATAATAAAGCTATTTGGGTTGGTCTGGTGTGGTATGGGATTGGTCTGGTCTGGTGGTAATTAAGGGGTTAGAATAGTTTGTGGAATTTATTATTTTTATGTTATCTAAGATATAATCTATTTCCTACATACACAAATTCAATATGGGTGTCATTCTATTTTTTTTTCTCTCTCCCCTTAACAGTGAATTCTATTTATACAAATGAGTATGTAAGAAATAATAATCATCTCCTATTTTATGAAAAGATTATTATCCAGAATTAATATTAGGTTATGTATTAATTCTCGAATAAAAAAACATCAAATAATTGTCCAAAAAAGAAAAACATCAAATAATAATTACGCATCAATATTATTCAATAAGACATGCATAGGAATAAATGCATGTCATGGCCAGTGTTCACACCATCAAAGATTGGTATTGAAACCGGTCCACCAGACTATACATAGTATTGAAACCAGCAAACACCGTGACGTTATTGAAACTCACGCTCCAGCCAGCAAATCCCAGTTATCATTAATTATGTGCCAAAATAAATACCGCCGTTAACTGGCCGTGAATAAAATACTTCTTACAATTTCTTATTCGTCATAATTTTTTTTTCGTATGCCAGGTTATCATGGTAGTTAAAATCGGGATTTCACTCAAATTTGAAAGGAATATAAAAAATTATAAAACTTAAAATTCCAAAATAAAAAAAATCGTAAAAGCATTTGGAATTTTGATGGGATGGTTTTGAGTAAAAAAAATCGTAAAATCGTAAAATCCCAAATTTAAATCGGATTTTAAGTGGTATGTGTATAATCTTATTTTATTTCTACCAATACCGCGTGAGTGTTACAATAAGTTACTGAGATCCAAAAAATTATTTATTTATTTGATATTCAACAAAGTACAAATCATGTTGATAGGAATTCTGTCCAAAAAAAATCTAATGAACTTGTATTTTCATTTTTTTATACATGACCGAGTTGTTGGGAAGTGAATTGAATCAACAGGCGTGCGTGCAAGCAAAATAAAAAATAAAAAATAGCATTGCTACACAACTAAAAAAAATGACAAATTTTAGTCAGAATTTATGAAAATGATGGGCACCCCTTATCTATCCAGAAGTCAATTACAATACCAACTTATTCTTGCAAAAAGAAAAAATGGTTGTGTAGGATTTAAAAATACACACACACATATATTAAAAAAAACAGCCCCAATAAAAGCATATTATTTAAGTTCTAAATATAGTAAACTATATCGGAGGGTTGATTCGTAAAAAAATTAAATTAAATATCTCACCAGGCCAGGCCTGCTTATTGCTTAGTTTTTGGTATTATGTTTTCGAAGAAAAATAAGCTAAAAATTGAAAGGTTCGCTTTTTACGCAGATAAGTTATCTGCAGTAAGTACGATGTCATTTTGGGCGGAAATCATAGTATTTTTTTTAATTTTAATTTATTTCAGGGTTATAATAGTTTTTATATTTATAAATTTTTAAGATTTCAATATCAAAACGACGTCATTTTGGGAATAAATGCAAATAATTTATCTGCATTAACTGCAGAAATATTTTTCCCAAAATTGAAACGTTAATAACCACTACCCTAGAAACATGCTTTTTGTAAATAGGTAGGATTGTGTAAGTGTTGGGTTGGTTTTTGGATTTAGGAAAAAAAATACTGGATCTCCATCTAAGTCCCTATTTATTTTGTTTTAAAAAATCTAATTATACAGTAATTAAATTCAATTAGAGATTAAATGGCCATCAACATCACTGGATACCTTATTCTGGAAAGTGCGTGATACCTATTTCTGGGACTTAAATTCGGACAAATTATTCTCACTAAGTAGCACCACTTATAATATGATGTATACTACCTCAATCATAACAAAATAAAAGTAAACGTCTTACCTTCATAGAGCAATAAAATAGTTTGGTGCTTAAGGAAGCCAGGTTTTGCAATGCCTTTTCTTTTTTAATAAAGAGAAAAACTACTACCTAATAAAAGAGAATACTTCTTTCTCCACCTTCTGATTTGGATTCTCTAGCTGAAAGCTTCTCGGCCGTCTCTTCTTAAAAATTAATAAAAATAAATTATAATAAAATAAATCTTTAAATTAAAGTTGAATTTTGTAACAACATAAAATGTGATAATTAACATTATATTTTTCTAGAAAAAAAAAATAGATAGGGAAGTTTAATCCCTCAAGTTGGATCACCCTTAAGAGAGACTTTATTCAAGATGATAGGTTGAGTAGGATTTGAGTAAGTATTTGTCTCTTTGCTGAAAAGACTACCAATATATAGCTCGATACATTAGGGGCCATATTATATTTATTTCAACTACTCTATCTTTCCAATCTGGTTAATGACATTTAGTACAAAGTGATCTCAAGTAACTGTTTTAGTTAATAGTTAAACTTATTACTATAAACATACCCCACATCACATGCTTATTCACCAATAAATCAATCCGTATCGTTTACATAATGTTTTATTAGGTTCTTGGAATTATCAATATTTTAAACGAATTCCAATTTATTATTAGTTTCACGGTTGAAATTAAAGCATATGCGAAGCAGCATATAGAATGCATATGAATTTGGGTTTATAGTAGAATTAATATTGCACCAAGAAACAAATTTGTCGTTAGTGTGTGCAACTGATCATGTAATTTGCTTTGTTTTAATAAAAAAAGATACACTTTTATGATTTAATTATAGTTTTTTAGAAAGGAAATTTCTACAAGGTCGGCTAAAAGAATATATCTTTTTTAGATTTTTTAAGAAATTATTCTTCCTAATTTTGAAGAAAAGTATCAAAACTGCTTTTTATATTACTTTTTCTAAAAAAAATACTATCAAAAAAATTTAAATATTTTTAATAAAAAAATCTTTAAAAAAATACAAAACAACGAGCCGATTATTTGCTACTTAATTCCTTAGCTGTTCGGTTGAGTACATAGATTGAATGTAAACAAAGACCCAGTGGTTGAATGAGGTTTTTAATTAAATATATATAATTGAAGTCTTAGATTGAAAACTAATTGTTATGTAATATATTAACTCCAAATATAAATTTCGTAAATATATCAAACTCATTATTATTATTTACATCCCATTTGAACACCAATAATAATATTAAAAATAATAATAATACATATAATGTAAGTATTTTTCACAAATATATAACTTGTTGGGTACAACTAATTAACGTGATTAAATATGATTCGTATTAAATAGGATTCGTAATATGCGGAATTGATCTAGTCGAAAGGGATGTATTCCATGTATATATGTTCCCATTTGCATGAATTTGTCTCTATTCGTTGTGGTTGACCTCATTATCAATTAACAATTCTCCAATGGACTAAATCAATCACAGACAAATTATTACACAGTAAACTTAATTTAGGAAGCGAAGTACTTCCTTAATTCCTTATTAAAATCTATTACGAATGTTTATTTCTTCTGAAATGATCTTTTCTCTAGGTATGATATAGTGCAGTTATTGGTACTTTTTCCATTTCACACGTCCCAGAAGTTCTATAAATACTACAATATTGTAGAAGCAGCAATCCAAACAAATTCCAATAACCCAATAAATATTGGTTCATTGCTTAATAGAATTAATGGTCTCGCATACGTATTTCTCTGTTGTCTTCCAAGTCTTTGTGTTTGCATCTCTTGCAACCACAGCATTCTCACAACTGTCATGTAATTACTATGACTACTCATGCCCTAATGCTTTGAGCACCATCAGAAGTGTCGTCGATGCTGCCGTAGAGAAAGAGCGCCGTATGGGCGCTTCTTTGCTACGCTTGCATTTCCATGATTGCTTTGTTAACGTAAGAATTTTTGTATTTATGTATGTGTGTATAAATATAGGGAAAAATTACTTTTATGCTACATGTGATAATTTTATCTTCTACACATCATTCGATAATTGTGCCACCTTTTTTTTTTTTTTCAGATGGTGGCACAAATTTATCTCTATGACATGAGATAACTTATCTCATTTAACATGAGATTAATAAAACCCATAAATATATGAGATAATAGTCAAATTATATATTTCGAAGAGTTTATTGTTATAATATTAATTTTTTTCATACTCCTTATAATTATATGTTTCGAAGAATATATAGTTATAATATTAAAAAATATTTTTTTCATATATTATAACTATGTATTTTCCGAAATATATAATTTGTTTAAAAATTTCAAATTCCTGTAATATAATAAAAAAGCGACCCAAAAAAAATATACGTATGTATATTAGGCTTTTTTTGTCTGATAAATAACTTGATTATGTGATGGTCATGATTCAGGGTTGTGATGGTTCAATTCTTCTAGACCCCTCACCCACCATTGACAGTGAAAAGAATGCAAACCCTAATTTCCAATCTGCTAGAGGATTTGAAGTGGTGGATGAGATCAAGCAAGCAGTGGACAAAGCATGTGGAAAACCAGTTGTCTCTTGCGCAGACATATTAGCTGTTGCCGCTCGAGACTCTGTCGTTGCGGTCAGTAATACTACTTTTTATTCCTAAATGCTATGTTCAATGTTTATCGAAATATTTTATAACTTTATAACGGGTAAAGTGTGTATCATTTTAAATGAGGTAAAATTGTGTCATTTTAAAAGAGAGAAATAGATAGATAAAGGAGAAGAGAAAGTTGACAAAAAAAATAAAGGTGTGGGTCTCATCTCTTTGTAAGAATGAAAGAATATAAATTGTGTCATTTAAAAGGATAAACACTTTTCTCATTTATAATATGCTTAGTTTTCTATTTTTTGAGGTAAAAATTTTACACGCATTCATTACCATGTCAAATATATGAGTTGACATAAGCTAATGATGAAATGCTTTTCTGTTGTTTTTTTTTTTTTTTTTCACGGAAAACTTTGACTGAACGCGGGAAAACAAAATGTGACATAATATAAATTTATTTCTTCCTTGTCTCTCACAGACTTAGTAAACAAGCGTAACACTCAAATATTTTAAACTGAATACTCAAATTAAACCCTCCCATAAATCGTCACAAAAGTTTTATTTCGTTTATCTGTTTGGGTGATATATAGCACGTGCGGTGATTTTGAGTAGTCCATATTCTAATGAAATATAATTCTTTGTCTCTCATTGACTTAGTAAACATTTAATAATATTTGATTAATATTTAAAATTGGATTCTCAAACCTTCCCACAAATGGTCAAGATAAGTTTTATTTCATTTATGTTTTTCGATTGAAGCCACGGTGGGTTGATTCATATTCAAATGAAATTTGATATATATATATATATATATATATATATATATATATATATATATATATATAGAATATTCATACATCCGCGCAGTGTAAGAATAAGAAGTTTTACACCAAATCTTAATCATTGATTTACTTACATCTAATAGCTCAAATATCTAATAAATCAAAACCATTAGATATAAATAAGATAAATGATCAAAATTGAGAGTGTAAATTACATGTACCGATGTAAAATGATCATCATCCAATATAACGCCTTTAAGAGAACGTAACATCATTTTTTGTAACATGAACGAAAATTGAGATTAAGAAACATGTGCATGCACCTTGCAGTTAGGGGGCCCAACATGGGATGTGGAATTAGGGAGAAGAGACTCAACAACAGCAAGTCGTGATGCTGCAAATGCTGAAATTCCAGCACCATTTTTCAGCCTTTCTCAACTTATCACCAACTTCCAGAACCATGGTCTAGATGAGAAGGACCTTGTTGTTCTTGCTGGAGCCCACACAATTGGATTTGCACGTTGTGTTACATTTAGAGACCATATCTACAATGACTCTGACATCAATCCCTACTATGCACAACAGCTTAAATACATTTGTCCAAAAAATGGAGGTGACTTCAACCTTTCTCCTTTGGACCCAACACCTGCGCAATTTGATGTAGCCTACTTCTCTGATTTAGTTCAAAAGAAAGGGCTTCTTCACTCTGATCAGGAACTTTACAATGGTGGTTCTACTGATGCATTGGTTACACAGTATAGCTATGATTCTTCAGCTTTCTACCAGGACTTCCCAAACTCCATGATTAAGATGGGAAATATTCAGCCCCTCACTGGGGATCAAGGTGAAATTCGTGTTAACTGCAGGACAGTGAATTAATTCCTTAAGAAAATTTATGTAAGGAATAATTATGTGTTATAACTAGATAATTAGTTATATACTGGAAATCTACACGCCAAGAATAATTGTGCATTTATATGAATTTTATCTTTGATTTGAATATGACAATTTGCAAAATAGAAGTTGATTCCTCTCTGCCAAGCACATAATTAGTCTGTGAGTTTACAAATCCCCTGTAAACAAACCAAGAGAATAATATGAATACCATTCCTTCAATAAAAATTAAGATCAAAGAAGGGCAGGAAGCAAGCATGACGAAGAAAACAATAATGAGGTGTAGAAAGAAACAAACTTGCACAATGCCAAAAGGGCCAACCTAACCCGGAAAGGATCTAATATATGAATGCCTGAGTTTGATTTTTTCAAGGAAAGAGATAAGAAAATATAGGCCTGCTCGAAAAAGTAAACAAGTAAATCCTTTGGGAGTTGTTGTTCACTAGATTGGGAGCAAGTTTCCATGCAGTCCTTGTAAAGATTGTCTTCCATCTTCCTGCTTTCTTGTAAATATAAGCAGCAACTCATCTCAAGAAGTTCATGCTTCTCAATCTGTCCATATATATTGTTAAAGCCAATCAATAATCTGTTGAATATATAAAATCATTAATATATCATCACCCAAGAACTTAAGCTTTTGGGTTGAATTAGTATTTTTACATGTTATCAGAGTTTCGTCATCCCCCACTTTCTCTTGTGAAATTTCTTAGCATAGGTAGGCTGGACTTGTTGCATTATCCACTCTTCAAGTCCAGTGGGCTCTCGTGTGAAGGGGCGTGTTGAGATATATAGTCCCACATTGGTTGGATGAACAACTAATGTGGAGTTTATAAGGTCTTGGTCACTCGCACCCTTTAAGCTAGCTTTTGGGAGTGGTGTATCCAAAATTTCTTTACATAATCATTCAAACTTTTTAAGTTCCTCATAATCTTAGCAAAATTTGTCCAAATAAGATAAAAAGATAAGGGAGATTGACCTTCTGTGCAAGACCTATCTGATGGAAGTTGTCATGGAGATCTATTGATTTACGAAGTCTATCATAGTCCTCTTCCTCAACGTAAATTTCATTCAAAGCTTCATTGACAGCAGACAGATAAGGGAGATATGCTAGATGGCCTATTAATTAAACGTTGCAAAAACATATAAAACACATTAGCCAATATGATTTTTTCAAAACTGATCTAAATCTAGCTTTAGTTATACTTTTTATGATAACTTTCACGCGTTAAGTTGTTTTAATAGTCCCTCATGAAATTATAAGGCTTGTTACTTAACTCCTAAACATTATCTTATCTTTCTTTTTTCTTTTCTTTATTTTTAAAAAATTATGAATGTTCCGCGTGGAAGGCAGGGGAGACTAGAGGAAATAGTGACTATATTGTCACTGAGCATAAATACTTAATTAGGTAATAATTTATTTAAAAAAAAATAAATACCCTGTTTAGTCCGAGGCAATATCCACAAAGACCTTTTCAGTCCTTGACAATAAAAAAGGGACAAATTAATCCCTAAAATAACAAAAAAAGGGGCCATGTTGGTCCTTCTATTAACTCCACCGTAATGGTTCAATTAACGGTACCTATGTGGCACGTTAGTGTGATGACGCGGCTTGAACGTTTGACAGCGTGGATGAAGAGACAGAGACAATGTTTTGTTGCAAATGGGTTGAGAGCTTTCCAGTCGTTTCTTGGGTTTTGCAGGAAAAGAAAAAGAACACAGTTATCTTGCTTTTGTTTCTGATCTTCAAGAATCCCTTCTTAACCTTGCGATTTTTCAAACTATAGCTGCATGGGTGTTAGCGTTCCTCTCCAATAAAAAAATATCTTTAACCATATGGTAAATTTGATCGTTTTCTTAAATCCATGTGTTATGCTTACATGACGTTTCCGGCCAATTCCTGCCGGGACTCCGACAAGCCAAAAGCATACTCAGGTGCAATAGTCAACAATGCAACCTCACCCTTCTTCATGGTCAACACAGCTCTGTCAAGCCCATCAATTACTTGCTCTGTTCAACACATCAAACATTAGCTCTAGTTAGCATAAAAATAAATTTGTGGAAAGTGGGACGAAACATTGGGAGGTTTCTTGTTACCTTCATCTGTTTTGAATTCAAACAGCTTCCCTTCATCATCATGGCCCTTCTTCTGAAAGAGAGTACCATGATTTTAAGCAAAGCCTATAGGAAAAAAAAAAAAATTGTGTAAGCTGAACCTCGTCTATCATTGGTAAAAGAAACTGAATTTTT
Organism: Gastrolobium villosum; assembly: GCA_032173675.1. Taxonomy (NCBI): domain Eukaryota; kingdom Viridiplantae; phylum Streptophyta; class Magnoliopsida; order Fabales; family Fabaceae; genus Gastrolobium; species Gastrolobium villosum. The sequence goes on from JAVKPL010004646.1 coordinate 65,995, forward strand.
TTTTTTTTTTTAAATAAAAAAACAATTGGTGCTTTCACATAGATTGAGGCCAGGATTAAGACAAAGGGCTCTATAATCTCTTTTAAGGTGTCTTTGGGCACTGAAGGAAAAGAAAAGGTGATGAGCAGGTTTTAAACTTTTATTAATCTTTTTCCGTCGGGTCAGTGTCGATAATGTGAAAGCCGCCGTGGACGTCGGCCCTTAAAGGGGGTGGCAATGTTACAAGTCCCACATTGGTTGCCTATACAACCAATGTGGGGTTTATAAGGCCTTGGGCACTCCCACCCTTTGAGCTAGCTTTTGGGGTGGTGATCCCATGGGTTCCTATCATTTGGTGCTCTCGTTGAGAGTCGGACCGCGGAAAGGGCTACCTGATAGGTGGGTGAAAGCCGCCCAAAGGGGGAAAGGGCTACCTGATAGGTGGGTGAAAGCCGCCCAAAGGGGGAAAGGGCTACCACCGGGTCAGAGTGAAAGCCGCCGTGGACGTCGACCTTAAAGGGGTAGCAATGTTAGGAGTCCCACATTGATTGTGTAGACAATTAGTGTGGGATTTATAAGGCCTTGAGCACTCCCACCCTTTGAGCTAGCTTTTGGGATGGTGATCCCATGGGACTTGTAACAACCATCTTGCAGCTTACCAATTAGTTTCACTGCAAAGATGAAAAAGGAGGAAGAAAATACCAGAAACACATTCTAAGTCCATTAACAAAGCAAAAATCATCATTCACATTAATGAGCATTACATTTCACAATGGCTCCCTCATTTGGACGCTCATATCCTTCCCCTTCCTTGAGGATGTTTTTAATGACCTTCTTGTCATTAGTTACGTCTGAACATTGTCTTCCAAGAAACTAACTCAAGAGCAAAATTAGAATAAGAGATTAACAAAATTTGTAGGCACTGACCTTCTTTAACTGTGAACTCCACTCCATCAGATTTCGTTACAAGTGTTCCATCATCAAGACGTGCTTCATACTTAACTGCAACACCAAGAGTACAGTTTATAGTTAAGACTAAGTTAAATAATACAGCGATAAAACATCAAGGACATATGTAAGAAATATGTATACCTAAGACTTCATCAGGATCCTTGGGATTCTCCCATTCCTCCATCCTTACATATGTCCTTCACACTATTCCAAGACAGAAGCTCAACATCAAAAAATGCCAAAATTTATATATTTTCTCGGGGGTTTTATTAACCTCCATAAATCACATAAATTTGTGTAGTGAAGATGGATAATGAGAGATGGCATGTTGAAATTTGGTTAAGAAATTTGATTTTACAATGATTGTAACATTTTGAATTTTCACTAATGAACAATCAATAAGAAACTATACAAATAAGAACAAAGTCTCGATCCCTACCAAATTATTTCCAAAGAAAAATTTATCTTTTCAAAATAAAGCTTACTAGTTAAGCAAAACTTTAACACTATGAAATCGTGTGAATTTGGGAAACTAATGGAGGTACCTACTTTTGAAGAGATGAAGTATAGCATCGGGGCAAATCGCCTAAACAACTTCCATATATAATGGGCTTTTGAGAATTGATAAGGTATTGGGCTAGGTTTGTTTCAACTGAGAGAAATTTGGAAGCTTACGAAAAATCTAGCCAGCCAAGCATGAAATTGTGTGAGATATAGAAATTTTTTTGAAAGTTCCCATGTTGGGCTGTAGGTTAAATGGACACCGGTATTAGAAAAAAACTGATTTTAACGCAAAGCGTATAGGAAAAAAAGTTCCCATGTTGTGTAAGCTGAACCTCGTCTATCATTGGTAAAAGAAACTGATTTTTTTTTTTTTTGAAATAAAAAAAGTATAGGTGGGATTACACATAGGTATTCCACCAGGATTAAGACAAATCTCATAATCTCTTTTGGCTTTGTTTGAGAGTTTTAGAAGGAAAAGAAAAGTGATGAGCAGGTTTTATACTTTTATTAATCTTTTTCCTTGTTTGTGAATTAAAAGAATGGGAGAAAGGAATTGGTAATTTTGCAAAATCCTCCAAGATCATTCTCACCATTAAAATTAAAGTTTCCCCAATTTGGGGGTTTGAGGAAGAAAATATTAAAAATTACTTATATACTCTTTTTCATTAAAATGTGAAAACTATATAAGTGTGAATCATTTTTAAATGTGACATTATTAAAAAAATCTCAAATACTGACATAATTTATTGACAGGAAATATTTCATCGAAAATAGTGATGAGATTTTTGACAAAAGTCATATTACGTCGAAAATAGAGACGAAAATATTTTTTGTCAAAACTAAAGAAAAATTAGAAACGGAACAAGATTTTGCCATAAGCATTGACATAGATTTTTACGAAAAAAATTCAGTCAAAATTCTTGATAGAATCTAAATTCCGTCAAAACTTTCAACGAAAATATTTCTGTCAAACTTTTCCACGAAAAATATCTCAGTCAAAAACTTTGACGAAACACATTTCATTCGAAAAGTTTCGACGTAAAACAATTCCTTCAAAATAAATTTAAGGAAAATATTTCCTTCAGAAATTTCATTGGAACACATTTCGAGCAAAAAAATTTCACAAAAAAAATTTCCATAAAATTTGTGACTACAAATATTTTTGTTAACAAATTTAACGTAAATATATTTTTGTCAAAATTCTTTACTTTCGACGAAAAATATTTCCCTTAAAGTTTTCAACGAAACACATTTCCATCGAATATTTTTGACGAAAAATATATCCGTAAAATTTATTGATGTAAAATATTTATGTAAAAAATTTTGATGGAACAAATTTCATCGAAATTCTTTACATAATCTAAATTCCTTTGAATGTTTTCGACAGAAAAATGATTGACAAACTTTTTGACAAAAAAAATTCAACGAAAATATTTCCATTGAAAATTTTCAAAGAAATACATTTTTGTCAAAAAAATTCGACAAAAAATATTTTCGTAAAAAAATTTGATGAAAGATATTTCGACGGAAAAAATATTCCGTCAAGATTCTTTATGTAATCTAAATTCCGTCAAAAGTTTCGAATGAAACATTTCCCTCAAAAATTTTCACAAAAAAATTTCCGTCAAAACATGTCTATCAAAAAAATTTGAGAGAATTCTTTTTTCCGTCAAAACTTTTGATGAATTTTTTCACTTTGAAAATATTTAAGAAATCTTTTTTGTCAAAACTTTTGACGGAAACTAAATTCCATCGAAAATTTCGACAGAAAATTTATATCTGTAAAAAGTCTCATCGGATAAAAAATTCTGTCACCTTTCGACGAAAAGTATTTGGACAAAAAAATAATTTTTTGACGGAATTTTCGTCGTTTGCAACGTATAAATTTCATTGAAAATGTGGTCTTTTTTAGTAGCGTGAAAAATACATAAATAATTTTGTTAGAAATTTTAAATTTCATTTAATTTGTAAAATAAAATATTTATATTAATTTTTAAAAAAAGGGTAAAATGGTAAAAGTATTTCATTAACCCTCCATTTTTTCTCTCTTGCCATTTTTTTAACTCTCAAACATAGGAAGGGAATATCCTTCAATTTCCTTCCCCTCCATCTTCCTTAATCCCCTTGTTTCTCTTCCCTCCAAACTCTTAAACAAAGCCTTAAGGATTTTTGGGAGGTTTTACAGATCATTCATCAACGCCCTTATGAAATATGAGTCAAATCCTTAACCAACTCTCACCTGGCAAAAGAAATTGATGATTAAGTAATAATACAATCTACCGATATAATTTTGGTCACTTACTGTTTATAAGGGCAAAAGTGATAGTTTATGCAATTTTCAATAAAAAAATTTATTTATCCATTACTTTATGGATTACTTGACTTAATCTGGTTTGAGGACAATCGGATTTATATTTGGGAAGATTATCTTAAAATCTTTTTTTTTTCTAAAGTTTCAACTCAAGACCTAAGGTAAATAATATCTTTGCATTTTGAACCAACGATAATGACTTAAATAATTTCAAAGTAAACCTGATGGAAAGTACTTAAAGTTTACCCTTAAGATTATTAATCGATGTCTCAATCCATTGACAGGTCAAACAGCATGAATTATACCAGTATGACCAAAAGTAAATTTTTAAGTTGACAAAATAATAGTGAAGAAAATAATTAATCTTATAATTGACTGTTTGAACTTTGAATAATCTCCTTCAAATTTGCTTAGGTATCCTTGTATAAAAAAACAACTTTTATACTGTCCAAACGATTTATTTGACAATTAATTTTAACATTTTTGCATTTTTCATTATTATCGCATCAAAAGTTTTGTTATCTTTTAATACTTTATTTTGGGAATTAACGTTTCTCGGGATTCATATGGGGTCATGAGAGAAGAAAAAGAAAAAGAAAATATAGACTCCATATGCTTTATGTGTCTATAGAAGCTAAAGTTATTTTTTATAACATGATAATCATTAATTCCTTTATTTTGTAATAAAATATGGGGACTGAGTGATGGGAGAGGACCTCGGTTCGAATCCCACCAACACCATCTCCACATGGGGATTAGGGGTATGTCGGGTCTACAGAAAATAAAATTATTTTTTAATTCTCAACCCGAACACGACCCACTTTCATTAATTCGAAAAATCTTATAATATAAGTGTGATCCGTTTATTAAACGACTCGCCCCAAAAAAGCACCAAATCTGATTGCAATATAACAAAAAAAAAAATCTTCAATAAAAAGAAACCTAGAGTGTATATTTTTTTTTTATATCATTCAATAAAATTACCATAATAACCTTGAAAAAATAAAAAAAAATTATATTTGCGGGTCAGAGCGGGTTCACCACCAACACACGAATATTTTCGTGTTATATTTTTCCAACCCGAACACGACCCATTTATTAAACGGGTTGACCCGAACACGAAAATTTCGTGTCGGGTCTGGGTTGGGTTGGCGGGTCGTGTCTTAAATTGTCACCCCTATTGGGGATGGGCATAAGTACCAAGTGTGGTGGCTCAATTGGTAGCATAGGGATTGAGTGGTGAGAGAGGACCTCGGTTCGAATCCCACCAACACCATATGAGGAGGGACATAAGTACCGTAATCCTTGGACTTGCACCCGAACTCTAGATTAGTCTCATAGGCGGCTTAAAGAGTCGAACCCGTGGAGATACCGGGGGTTCTGATTCACCTCAAAGAAATAATTAGGATAAGTTTTCAAAAAAAAAAATATGGGTTTGATCCCGTAGGAGAGAGAAAAGTGTTAGAAGAAAATGTGTTAAGAAACAGCTACTTATAAGCTAAAGCCCAAAAAAAAAGCTAAAAACTGTTTGGTAATCAAATAAAAATTTTAGCTTAAAAGTTATTTAAAAACACATATTTCAAGAAAAATATCTCTCTCTATCTTTATAACTCTTTATTTTCAAAAAAAGCACATAATTCAAGAAAAGTGACAAGAGCTTAAAAAAAAAGCTCCTCCTAAGAGCTTTTAAGTTTTAATTTTCAACTTTTTTCTTCATTATAAAAAAAGAGTTTTTCACTATAAGAACTTTTTCCAAAACCTGTTTGGCTTATCTTATGCTTAAAAGCATCTTCTAGCTTAAAAAAAAAAAACCAAACAGCCACTAAGTAAGAAAAATGTTCAATGTTCTATTTTAATAACATTTGAAATTACACACATGTTAAATGACATAGAATAAGAATATTCTTTTTAAGTTTTATTATATTTTCTTAAATCATATTAGGATATGAAAAGTATGAGTGTGGGGTACGTTTGGTTTGATATTTATATTTAATACTTTTATTAAGAATTATTTGGTGCAGTCACAACTCACAAAAGCATTAACTTTACAATATGACACTTGGTCATCTGAGAGCAACACTCAAGTCTCAAGTCAAAACAACAGGTTATTACCTTTACCATGCAAAAAAAGCATAAACAAACCATAGGAGCACATAGAAACTGGTTTTGAAAAGACCAACAACAAAACCATGGGAACCGAAAGTTCACTGCCCTTCTTCTTCTTATATAGCATTCAAAAGCGTTCAACTTAATTGCTCCAACCCAATGAAGCAGCATTTTACTGGCTTCACAGCATAAAACATATATTCTATAAGAGAGTGTAAGATACTAACATCATGTGGAGGTGCATCAATGGAAGAATTGCTAGAAGATTTTTATCCACTGCTTCTGTCAGTACACGTGGCTGGTGGGACCATGTGAGACCAGCACCAAAGGACCCCATTGTTAGTGTAAATGAGGCCTTTCTTGCTGACCCTTTTCCCCACAAGATCAATCTTGGAATGGTAACCTCTTCTTCTCCCTTTATTACTTGTTTTCAGCTTGCTAGAAAAAGTGCTTATATCTAATCACCATTTTTTTTTTTAATCCTTTTTTTCTGTGTACTTTATAAGGGAACTTACAGGGATGATGATGGCAAACCCTTCATTCCTCAGTGCGTTCGTGATGCAGAAGCAAAGATTAAAGAGAGGTTTAAATTTGAGTGAGTCTTAAACCGTTTATGGTCTTAAACAGTTTCTTATTCCAGAAATTCATTCTATTATACTTGTAATTGTAATGTCTTACTTCTTATTGTTGATGTCAAATCATGATCACAATATGTGAATCCTAATTCTTAGTACCAAAATTTTTTAATACCAATTTACTACCTATCTAATTGAATCAACGTTTTCTCTTTTTTCAAAAAAAATTTAGCATAATCTCTCTTTAATTCAATTTCAATGGTGATTAGATAGGTAATAAATTAATAGTACAAAATTTTGGTAGTAAGAATATCCTCTCTTATATAGTGTAGTAATGGACCCATTTGAAGCCAGATAAGTTGGGTTGTGTATACGGAACTTAAACTCTGTAGTTTGAAAATATTTTGGACAAAACTACTCCTCAATTATATAATAACCTCAACTATCTTGGCTTTTAATTTTTTATTATTATTATTATTATTGGCAACCCGATATAAGACAATGAGTTCAGGGATGGATGAACTGCCAAAAGAGCAAGGGTTTCAATCCTGGAGAAAAAGGGCCAGAGCTGAATAATTATCATGCGATTAGGGATTAGTCCCATATAACTCTATCTGAAATATGACCGTATTAAACTTACGATTTTTAGAAGGGGAAAGATATTGTAACAACCAAATTGTGTTACTATCAAGTTATTACTAATCAATCTCACCGTTAGATCGATTATGTTGATCCAATGATTATATTTATTTCTTTCCTGGTATGATCATGATTTCTCAAATTCAATACTTTATATTTATTTCCACCTTTGTATTGTTATGATTTTCCATATTTAATGCTTTCATTTTAAATATGGGGAATCATAATCATACAAAGATGAAAATAAATATAACCGTTGGATTAACATAATCGATCTAACGGTGAGATTGATTGGTAGTAACGTACTCCTTAAAATATCTTCCTTTTTTTAATACATGGAAATACATAAGATGAAACAACACGTTCTAAAATATTAGGTCGAATGATTTTTGGTGCTTATCTGCACTGAAAGCTTGTAGATACCATAAATAATTTGGTACAACAAAACAATCATATCTTATACAATGTGCAGAATATTTATTTCACGCAAACATTTAGAACAATTTACATACTAGTGCTCTGTATCATCTCTTGGTTCATCAAATGAGAAATTAAGATAGAGAAAGTTCCCTCAAGGATTGAATTAATGGTGGAGTTCAATTTCCTTCTTATTTAACTGTGACCCCAATTATATTGAATAAAACTTTCTTATGAGTTGCAGATTTCTTGCACTGTTAATTTTGTAAAACCCCTATCTCCAATGGATGATGTTGTTCTTCATAAATAATTGTGTTTTCTCTCCTGATTTTATGTAACATACTCTAGTAACAATTATGCTTCTATGAACATTTTTGCCTTCTCAAAAACGAGTTTGATATGGGTTATTGACAGGGAGTCAAACTATTCTGCAGCAAGTTCAAAATTTGTTGAGGAGAGTGTAAAGTTGGCATATGGGAAGGATTCATATGTAGTCAAAGAAGGATTGTTTGGTGGAGTTCCATCTCTGTCTGGAACTGGTGCATGTAGGCTTTTTGCTGAATTTCAAAGGCGTTTCTATCCTCATTCTCAAATTTACCTACCAGATCCTACATGGTCAAAGTAGGTCCTTCACAGTGCATTATTATTTGATATTTCTTCTTTCAACATATCTAATACACTATGTTTGAATGCCATAGTCACCACAACATATGGAGACATGTTGAAATCCCAGTCAAAACCTTCCACTACTACCATCCAGATACAAAGGGTTTAGATTTTGCTGCCCTCATAAATGATGTCAAGGTATAAGAATCTAAGTTATGCATGATGTTGAGGATCATGCGACTTTACTATTTAGAAAAGAGAGAAACTCTATGAAGCACCGACTCCGACACTCGATACGTTCCAAATACGTTCTCGATACGATCATTAATTCGTTGATACAATATAATACGTTTACGATACATGTATCCGATACGTTGGAAAAAAAAAATCGAAGTATCGGTGCTTCATATCCATTCAAGGTAGAATAGATGCTTTTAATGTCAACCAATGAAATATCTTTTTGGTTGCTGAATGGCAATTTAAGTTGAAAATGTTATATTTCCCAATGCAATAGTGGTATAAAAGAGCCTTTAATTTTCTCTGTTTATTCTGTATTGGTGATTTCAGAATGCACCAGATTGTTCTTTCTTCTTGCTTCATCCATGCGCCCACAACCCAACTGGAGTTGACCCCACTGAGGAACAATGGAGAGAAATATCACACCAGTTCAAGGTGATGATGACAAATGAGATTCTCTAATATTGCTTTGAACCAAAGGTCTAAATCAATTATAATATTCTTACATTTATTATTTTTCAGGTGAAAAATCATTTTCCTTTCTTTGACATGGCTTATCAAGGTTTTTCAAGTGGGGATCTTGACAAGGATGCCATAGCACTTCGAATTTTCCTTGAAGATGGGCATTTGATAGGTTGTGCTCAGTCATTTGCAAAGAATATGGGATTATTAGAACATAAAGTTGGTTGTCTTAGGTAAGAAAAGTTCTATATGCTAGTTTTAGGATTATGTTCCATGATTCATTTTTAAGCCAAGGCCTTAAGTACATGATTTGATGATATAACTTGAAGTTCAATTTTGTACTAATGTTGCCAATATGTTTAATTGTTTTGATTCTTATGTTCTGTTCAGCTTTACTAATCTGCATTAAAATCTATAATAGTGTTTTGTGCAGGAATATAAAGCAAGCAAGTGCAATGAAAAGCCAACTGCAGCATATTGCCCATTCAATGTATAGTGGTCTTCCATTTCGTGGTATTTTACTAGTTAATGTGATATTAAGCAACCCAGTTATGGAAGCACTTTGGAGGAAAGAAGTAATATAATATATATGCTTTTAAAAGGTTATGGCTGTAATTACACTTGATGGCAATATAATTCAAACAATGAGAGCTACTCTGCGACATTGTCTTGAGAACTTGGATTCATCTTTCAATTGGGAGCATATAACTACTCAGGTTTACAGTGTTTGATTTTGTATTCTGTATATGCAGTTACCTTATGCTTGAGAAAACATCTTATAACTTGAGCGCACAATGGTACTCTTTAATGCATATACAAATGCAGGTTGGTATGTTCTGCTTTTCAGGATTAACCCCTGATCAGGTTAAACACCTGGAGAAGCTGTTCCATATATACATGACTCCTGATGGAAGAATAAGGTGAATTTTAAAGGAAATACTAGCAATTTCAACCATAATTTCATTAGATAATTATGACTGCGCTAGAGAATATTCTTCCTATAACTTCATGGTGATACTTGCAGCATGGCTGGTGTGACGACAAGCAATGTGAATTATGTGGCAAATGCAATACATCATGTGACCAGAATCAATGAAGAAGCCTTGTTCATGGAACAATAAGCACTAATTGATCTTTTGTACCTTATTTTGATCACAAGATACATTTACCATTTTTTGTTTTACTTCATGTAATTCTCTATATACCTGGCATACAACATACCAATTTGGTAAAAATATAAAGGGAAATGTTTTTCTCGTGTTACATAAAATATCATTGTCTTATGTAAAGACATAATTAGGTGGGTCTCACAACTAGAAAAAAAATACTGGCTCGGATTTCGATGAGTGTGTAATATGAGATAAGTTTTCTCGTATAACATAAGAAAAATATTTTCCAAATATAAAAGTCAATATTATCGGATTACTGTGATCATTATTGTAAAATTTTTGTTTTATTAACACAGTCACATATTAAGTGATGAATGAAATCACAGATTTACTTATAGAAACACCGGATCTGGATCCTCTGTTGTGAAAAATCACATGACATGGTAAAGTGGAAAATCATAACCATACAAAGTGGATCAATGGTAATAAAAGAGGAGAGAGAAAAAATAGTAAAATAGATAATTACAAAATCATAACCATTGATTTAACTTTACATGGTTGTGATCTTCTCACATGACCATGTCATGTTTTTTTCTCACGATCCATTTCCAGAAACACTAGGCCTTGTTAAACAGTTATGCATCTTAACTGACGACAGCTTTTGACATTGCTTTTCTTCTTGCCCCATTTGGCTTATTTTCCTTCCTTTGTAATCTCTTTTTTGTTTTTTTGGTGAATATGGAAAATAAAAATCTAAAACTGAGGTTGATGACTTCTCAGCAATCTTCTTCGATCCCTTAAAAATCTAACCGGGACCACTAAATTTTGTATCATATTGAAATGTCAGTACAGAGATGTTAAACTAATGTTGCTAACTTTATGAACCATAATACATTGTAAAATTGGTTATGACCTGTCCATTTACGTACACCTCTTTAAAGTAAACAGACAAAAAAAAACAGTTGAGTAGTGTTGCACATTCTGAATAAGAAGTGGTTTGCAAATAGCTTTTTAGTCCTTTAATTATTGCATAAACTGAAGATATCTCCCTTTATGGAATAAATTTTGGTAATAATCTTATACTAAAAATTCAGTGCATCTCATCAACGAAAATATTATATGTCAGTTAATTTTATTTTTTTCTGTCAAATTTTCTCTCTCTCATCTGATGTATACTATTCTCATTGATGAGATGCACTGAATCTTAGTACAGTGGTACTACCAAAGATTTATTCCCCTTGAATATGAGTAGAGATAGTTTGTATATGAATCCTTGATCGTGACACAAGGGAAATGTTTAACCAGAAAATAACACAAAGAATATAGGGAAATTATACTCTTACGTTACATAAGATATATCTCTCATGTCACACTCACATAAAAAGATGTGCCCCTCTTTTTTTTTTCTTTTTTCTTTTTAAAAAATTGGTGGACTCCACTTAATTTATCTCACAACATAAAATAACATCTCTATGAGAGAGAAGTAAAGCCCAAGTATATATAATCTTCCTTTGCCTACACGACACAGCAACAAGCCATTCAGGCCAAATTGATAGCGTGATTGTAACATTAACTTAGTAGGCCATTTGTTAGTACAAACTTGTGGCATATCCTTAATTTGGAATTATGAAACCTTTTCTCTCAATAAACTTTGGTTAACCAAAATAAAGCTCTTTGCAATAAATAAAATCACTGAGAAAGAGAAAGCGAACACCCGATAGAACAATCTATTGTGGAAAATGTAAAGCAGTAGTCAAAGATTCTGATTAAGTCTTTTCTTGTTCCCTTCCCCACAAGTAAAAGGACAGTCTACCATGTCATGTCAATCAAATGCTTAAAGCGACATAATACAGCATTTCTTGCTTAGGAGATTATTTAGAGAGAACCGGGACACCATTTTTTAGGTGGTCCCTTAGTGTAAATAGGAGGGTAAAATTAAAAAAGAAAAAAAATAATAGGAATAAAAAAGAAAAGAAAAAATTAATGTTGTGAGAACCAAAAATTCAATAATCCTGGACTATATTAAGTATTTCCCTTGCTTAGAATGAAGATACATAAAGGTAATGTACCCAGCACTCCTATGGCACATTCTATACACACACACAAAAAAAATATGAACTATGATCGTTTTCAAACTGCATATAATGTTTTAAGATACACTCATACACCTTAGAATCAGGCTTGTTATTTGAGAAGAACAAACTAAAGAACAATTCTACACAAAAGAAAATTGATTTCCCTCTAAACATTAAGACCATAGGTAGAAAGATTTTCAGAGAAAAGTCTTGGTGGTACGAGGAATACCAAAGCACAAGGTGGAAGTGGGTGAAGTAGCACCATTTTCTTCATTGACTCCCCTGAAATCAAAAGATGATCCAAAGCTTAAGAACCTCTTACTCCTTCTGCAAACATGTTTAGAGGAATCTTTATCTGATGATGGTGATGACAATGAAGAGTATGAGGATGACAATGAGGAAGTTGAGGAAGTTGAGGATGATGACATAATGATTTTCTTAAGATTCATTTTTAGGAGCAGTGCAAGCAAAAGATTGGATCTTGAACTCTTCTTCTTCTGTGGCTTTTTGCATGCATTGATAGTGTTGAAATGATAGGAAGGTGGAGGAGTTAAAGGAGGGAGAGTGTCCTCAGAGAATGTGTACTTGGGTTTACCAGGCTGAGATTCCCACACAAATGGGACACCAATGTTCACTCTGAAAGATGAGTTAGACATGGAACTTTCCTTTGTAAGTAGCCTGCAGAAGAACTTGTCATCTTGCTTGATTTGAAGGACACTCTTTTGGGGAAACTCAGGTTTAGCATTAAACATCTTTGTTTGATTGGAATAGTACTAAGTTTCACTGACTCTGAATGGTTTTGCACTTTGCAAGAGAAGGAGATAAGAAAAAGGCTTGATATTGGTTTCTGGTTTAAGTGAGTGTGCCGACTACAAATGAAGTTATCATCATCGGTTGCATATTTTTTGTATGCAACACTGTAGTCAACCCATGCAACTTAATAATTGATGGCAATTGGTATTAGAACTCACTTTTTAAAGTTTAAATTACTAGGGTATATTTGATTGTATTTTGGTTTTGTTTTTCTTCTTATAACTGTTTTGTAGAATAATTATGGAAACACTGGTTTTCTATGTTTTTTTTGTTTTGAAAGTTAAAAATCAAAACAGAAAACAAAAATAACTCAGCCATATTCTCTAAATTTGATTCTAAAAACAAAAATATAATTACAATTTTTAATTTTTTTTTTTTACAAAATAGACCTTACCAAACGAATTTTTTTGTTGTGAAAACTAAAAAACTGTTTTTAAAAAACAGTTATCAATCATAGCCTAAGCTTCCAATTTTTGGTACTTTACTGTTTTGACCATTTCTCTAAAAAATTATTTTTTTTTTAATTTCAATATAGTAAATATATTAATTTTTAAAATATTGAACATTTTTATTTTTATAAAAAATTAGCTTTTTTGAAGAATTATATAAATTTCTTATTAAAGGATGTTTTTATTAAAAATATTTATGTATATCCTAAATAGTATTATATTGCATTACAAATACTAAATGATATTATTTTATATAATATATTATTTTATATAATACCGTGTATGCTCCTTTTAAAATTCAATCAAATTTTACGACAAATTTATACTATTTTTTATACTATCAAGAACTATTCACCAAACATGCCATATATCATGCCCCATATAACTGTTTTGATTTGACCATTTGTCTCAGCTTATTTTACTTTTAATTTCAATTGAGAAAATGTGAGGTCCATGCTAGCTTTGTTTTCTAGCTAGTACAGTGGGTTTGGCCCCACACATTTATGAAGGAATAAAGTTTTTACCAGGAGAAAATAAAGTTGGTAGAACCGCATCATTATAGGGTTTGGATATTTAAAAAAAATTAAAAAAGTTTAACACAAGAAGGAGTGCATTGTGCTCAATATAGGAAATAATTATTTAAATTAGTCATCTATTAATGAATTACAGAAATTTTTTGTATGATGTAGTCATGATAAAATGAAATATATGAGGATTTATTTTGTTAATTTTTTTATGAAGTAGTATTAGAAATAGTTATTTATGAAGAAAACTATGTCAAAAAGAGATAAATATCAAATTTTCACGATCGTATCACATTTTAACATAGATGATCCATTTTAAAAAAATAGCTAACATGGGACACACGTAGTACATTAAGGATACTACTTTTCTTTCATCTTGCTTTGTGATAATTTTATTTTAAATGCTACCCGCACATCCACCTTCCATGCATTCATGAAGAAAATTGATCTGGTTTCTTTAGTATTAAAAGGACTCAGATATGAGGACATGGTACAATGGCACTGAGTGAGACTAAACTAAATGAGTTAGAGCGGGGGATGACCTACCCTACGGTCCATATCCATTATTATATTATACGGAAAACTTTATTTCTATGAATTGTGATTTCATTATGTCTTTTATGTTTCTAAAGTGAATGTAAATAAGTTATTTATATTTATTTCCAAAACGACGTCATTTGGTGTTAAAAATTAAAAAATTATAATGAAATAGACTATTATAACCCTAAAATAAATAATAATTAGAAAAATACCTTGATTTCTGCTTCAAAATGACATCGTTTTGATCTCACTGTAGATAAATTATCTACATTTAATGTAGAAAAAGCGAACCCTTTTATGATTTATCATTTGATTTCAAGTAGTTATAAATTTGTGACTCATTTTACTTAAATAATTTATCTTTTAACCCGTGTGATTTCAAATTTTCACTGTGGTAACAAAATTATATCACTTAAATCGCTTGTAGTCTTGTAAATATAAAACTATTTATTTTTTCTAAATTTTATTTTATATAATTATGTTATTATAAAAAAAATTAAATTAATAATTAAATATTAAATTAAAAGATGTTTAAAGTTATTTATTTTAAAATTAATTCATAAATTATCTTAATTTTTTAATTTATTTTAAAAATATAGTTAAAAATTAAAAAACTATTATTTAAGATAAATTAAATACGTATAATCAAAATAAGATATTTATTTTGTGTAGATAATTATATAATGATATCGGATAAAAAATAAATAAAATAAAATAATATTTGATTTGAATCTTTTTCATGATAAAAATAAGTCAATTTTTTAAATTTATTTATTTATTTATTTGCCTTAAATGCAGTAGACGAGGATATAAAATAAAAAGAGGAAAAATACAAAAAAAAATATATGTAAAACATTATAAGAATATAATTGATATTATTATTAATTTAAATTAATTTAAATTTAAATAAATAATTTATATTTTTTGGTACATAATCTTAATTTATAATACGATAATAACATAAGATAAAAGTTGAGAAAAAAAAATATGTATATATAAGACCACAAGGGGTCTAAGTGATATATTTTTATATCCACAATGAGTGTAACTGTATAAGTAGGGGTGAAAGTGGGTCGGGCTGGCCTACAACCTAGCCTATATCAAGCCAGATTTAGCCTATTATATATAGTCAAATAGAATAGGCTCGGGCTTTTAAAGAAGCCTATTTAGAAAGTAGGTGATAAGCTTTTTTTTACATACAAGGTCTATAAGCCTACAGGCCAGCCTATATCATATTATTTATTTTAAATTAAATAAAATAATATTACTCATATTAGTATCAAATAGTGATAGTTCAGTTGGTGCATGTAAGATAAGTAGGTGGTGGAAGGACTTAGGTTCGTTCTCTCACTAATATTATCTTTGAGAGTGATATAAAATTTGTACCAATCTCTGCAGTACCATGAGAATCAACATTTAGTGCTGGAAGAAGAGTTATTGATGCATATCGTTCTAACTTGGCTGAAGATATCATCCAAGCTTTAATATATGGCAGAGATTGGCTACGTAATAAGTATGACTTGAAGAAAAAACAAAAGGTATAAATTTAATCAATTGAAATTATTTTATAATTTGATTATATTTGATTAAATTTTAATAGAAATTTGAATTTACTTTTTATATAGAAGGAACCAACATCTCAGCATGTGAGATTGCCTATATGAATCTATTAAAATATTTTTTGTTTCTTAATCTTATTTTTTTTGTTTATATTCTTTATTCTTGTTTTTTGTTTTCTACATTTACAAATTGTTTGCCAACTTATATAATCTTGGAATTGTATTTGTAGGGGAGAGAAGATGAAGAGAACTGTTTGGCTACTATAAGCATCATGATGCGTTTGTTGGATTTATGTAGTTATTTTAATTGACACAATATAGATTTATTTGTTGGATCTGATGAAATATATGTTATTTAGTTTGAACATTTTACTTTTGAAAGTGACTTAAATGCAAATTGTGATGAATTTTATTGTGATTCATGATTCTGTTTGGACGTTGAAATTGTGATTTTTGTTTTAGCAACAAAATTTGAGTATTTTGTGAAGTTGATTCATGATTCTGTTTGGAAGTTAAAAATTAACAGGTTAACGGGGCAAGTCAGACCAATATTTTTTCTATACAAAATCACTAAATATATACCAAAGCACAATAGTTTCACTTAAAATGATACAAATTTATGTCTTTTAAAATGACCAATATTTTTCCTATAAAATTAATGGGGAAGGATCCGTTTACGGGTTTTTTTTACAAATTACACTAAGTATGACTGGTCATACACTCTTGATTAAAATATGACCAGTCATACTTAGTATAATTTGTAAACAAAAAATTTATAAATATAACTTCACCGGAATTAATTCCTAGTTTGCCTAATTTCTAATGAAACGTTAAATTAACCTTTAATTTTAATTTTTTGCTTGGGGGTAGTTGGATTATCAGCATCAATCAGGTAGGAGAAACACGTGCTCATGCATGATGCAAACATTTCATCCACCCTCATTTTCACACTTTAATACATCCCAACCAGCGTCCCCAATCTAATAATATGTCTTATAATCTTAGATAAATTGTTCAAACTCTCAAGTTACAAGTCAGGGTTAATGTGTACAATCATTTAGTCTTTTAATCCTTTTATTTTACTTCTACTTTATAATTTAAGCATTAAACACCATGTTAAAACTAATGTCATGGTAATTCTTAGGCACATTTAATTTATTAAAAATTGATGGATTTAATAATTTAAATTACAGAGGGTAACAGTTCTATATAAAACCATCATGCTTTTGAAGACCAATGGCCATTATACAGACAAGTTTTAAGATAAAATATAAGATGAAATGGGTTCATATACTTTTATTTAAGTTTATTTTTAAGTGAGTAAGAACATAAAATATATCGTGATTAATTGATTATAACAATTAGATGAACTAAAAGTGATTTTGTTATTATTTACTAGCTTCAAATGCTTTTACAATGCAGTAGTCAACTATATTCCTTGTTCCACAATTAATTACAAGCCATAGCCCATTGGATCTATTGAACCATTATTAGGTGAAACAAACGGGCCCAACTCAGTTCCTGTTCAGCCCATGCTACTTCCTGCTAAGCCCAACAGACCAGACCAGCATGAGGATCAATTTGCGGTCACTTGATCTGTCCTAACTAGCATTAGTTGGATTTTAATCTGTATTTTTTTTTCAATCAAATGTACATAAGTTATCTTAACGATATCGTTTTGGAAATTAAGGTATTTTTATAATTTTAATATATTACAAGATTATATTAGTCTTTATCATTATAATTTTTTAATCTTATAATCACAAAATGGCGTCATTTTGTGATTATTGGATATAATTTTATCTCTATTGGAGAAATATTTTTCCCATTTTTTATTGAATGTAATTAGTTAATTGGTCTATTGAATGTAATAATTTATTTATCAGTAGTAGTTAGTTGGTTTATTGAATGCAATTCTAGTGGAGAATCCCCTGTTTGAAAAAAAAAATCAAATTAAGAAATTTTTAGAAGTATCCTAACGTGCAGGAGAAAAAAACATACATATCTTACCAATAATATCGTTGATATTTTAAGGTGTTAGAAAAGGTCCAACAACCAATTATTGTAGCCGTAGTTTTTATCTTCGTTTATCCAAAAGCACAAATAGAGAGTATCAAATTCACCTTGAAAGAGACAGATCCAACAAGAGATATACCTCAAGAACTCCACCGTTTTAGGAAGCACTTCTCACCTCCTGTCACCTAAGATAGAAGTGCTTCACGAAATTATTATCGGGCGTTTGGTTGAGGAGAAATTTCTTGAATATTAGGGAAATGTAATTGATAGAGAAATAATTAAAAAGTGAGATAAAGTGAGATAGGTAGGAAAATATAGAAAAAAGTTGTTTGGTAGGGAAAAACTTTACCGGAGAAATTAGGTAACTTTTATGAAATCTATGTTTGGTTGGAGGTAAAATAGAAATGAGAAAATAAGTTGATATACCAAAATAACCCTGTACAGTCATAATTTTTAATCAATACCCTTTACCCAATGTCATCTCCCAACGTCTATATGTTAAAAAAGTGTAAGTTGCCAACAACCATATCTTCAAAAAAAAAAAAGTGAGAGAAACAAAATGAAGAACCGTGAGCTGTGCAAAGTTCCGACAAGGACCTTCTGTGAGTCAGACCAGGCAAGCTTATGCTGGGACTGCGACGCCAAGGTACACGGTGCAAATTTCTTGGTCGCAAGTCACTCCAGGACCCTTCTCTGCGATGCGTGTCGCTCCCCGACGCCGTGGAAAGCCACCGACGCTAGGCTCGGCAACACCGTCTCCGTCTGCGAGCGTTGCGCCACCGGCACTACCGGAGAAGAAGAAGCAGAGGAGAGTGAACGAGACAATGACGACGATGTAGACACGGAGGATGACGATGATTTTTCCGACGACGAAGACGGAGACAATCAGGTGGTGTCGTGGTCCTTGACGTCTCCTCCACCGGCAGCGAGTTCCTCCAGCAGTGAATGTTCATCGGCTAGTTGGTGTAACGACAACGGTGATGGATCTGTTTCTGAACCTGTAACGACAGCAACCTCGTTGAAACGACAACGTGAGGATGATGCTTCAGATCGTGATCTCCAGGTTTATTTTTTCTTTTTGTAAAAGTAGGAGGGTTCGAACAGTTCGGTATCTCAACAGAGGTGCAGTAGAGAGTGGAGAGAGGAGGTGGTGAGCGGCGGAGAACCGCCGTCGAAGGAGTGGCCGAGGCCGCATGGTAGAGCATCTGACGGCATTTAATGTTGGTGAAACAGTTTCTCAGCCACATGATCGACGAGGTTGTAGCACTAAGATATTTGAGATCTTTGATTATTAAACTTCTACTAATCTATGGTCTTTCGCGCACTTAATATGTGCAGAAAGTGACAAGAAACAACTCTGCCATTTCGCGCGCTTAAGAAGGTACCATGGTCATCGCTGGCTTGGCAAATTTTCTCAAATAGCTAGATAAGAGGCAATACCACGATGGGAGTGGGATTATTTGGCCTGGTTTTTTGGTTCAGATAGCCTTGCAAATGGGTTAACTAGGGAAGTGAGATAGATAGCGAAGTAAGAAACAGGTTGAACCAAACACGGTTCTCCAACAAACCCACTTCCAATTTACCCATCTATCTCAACAGAATCCAACAACCAAACACCCCCTTAATGCCTCCAAGAAACTAGTTCAGTTATGGTCTTAAGAGGTGGTAAAGTGCGTATTCGGGTTCAACCTTATCATCAATCCGTCAAAAAATGAGTCAGTCCGTCCAGTCCCGCTTTTGAAAGTAGGCTGAAAAAACTCAGTCCGTCCCGCCCCGTTTGGCAGGTTGGCCCACCAGCCCGAGCCTATTTTACAGTGATTTGTCTCGGCCCGTCTATGTCCTCCATCAACTCGTCAAAAAATAAGTCTGCCCTACCCCGGCTCGCTTTTGAGATGCGATGAAAGACTCAGTGCGCTCCGCCCCGTTTAGCGGAGGGGGCGGGTTAGCCCGCCTAGCTGAGCCCATTTTGCCAGCTCTAATTATTGTGAAAACCAAACCGTCGGCCTTCTTTTAAGCCATATATTTATGTGTTTTATTATTTCACTGACTACAATATTCATTCAACAATAAGCTAATATGAGTAATATAATGATAAATGATCTGAATTAACTAAATTAATCATAGCTTTAATCTTTTCATCATATGATTGTAGGCAAAAAAAATTCAATTAAAAATTATATAAATGAGGTTTCCAATTTCTGAAAACATGACATATAGGGTCTGTTTGATTGTGTTCTGGTTTTTCTGTTTTTAAAACTGTTTTGTAAAATAGTTATGAAAACCGTTGTTTTTTATGTTTTTTTCTTTTTGAATGTTAAAAACAAAACAGAAAACAAAAACAACTCAGACATGTTCTCTAAATTTGATTCTAAAAAAAAAATTATAGTTTTTAAAACATTTTTTACAAAATAGGTTTTACCAAACGATTTTTTTAGTTTTTTTTGTTCTGAAAACTAAACAACTATTTTTTCAAAACAGAAATCAAACAGAGCCATAATTTCCTTTTTTTCTAGTGCGTAATATCAATATTTCAAAAGTGAACAATATTTGACAAATTTAATGTCAAATAATTCTTTACTTTTAACCTATGAAGCACCGAAAAAAACTTACGTGTCGTGTTTCATTAATATCATGACACTCCCCGACACTCCAACACGCGTTATAGAAATTCAAAAAAAGGTTCAAAGATTGCGTTGCGTTGAGTTTTTAGTTCCAACTATTAGATTCGTTGGATTACGATTACCATTTTATTGAGTTTAATATAAATATTTGGGATATCTTATTTTTTTTTTAAAATTTATGAATATTATAAGTTTAGATTCATTTTTTTGTTGAATTATTGAATATTAAATATAATATATACAACATAAACTAAAATTATTATTTAATATCAAAACGTGTACTAACGTGTCGAGATCTAATATTTTTTAGAATTAACTTGTCGGAGTGCGTGTCGTATCGTGTCACGTGTCCCGTGTCAGTATCGGTGCTACATAACTTTTAACAATTCATCAGTCTTGGTTACGCTTGGATTGAATTAAATTTTAGAATTGTTCTTAAGAAATTTGTTAAGCAATTTTTTTATTATAAATTGTTTTTTTACACAAAACAAAAAAAAATATTATGGGTGTTATTAATATCATGTTAAAGGAGATGAGTTATCTCATGTCACGGAGATGATAAACTTGTGGACTCCACCACCTGAAAAATAAAATTAAAAGAAAAGAAAGAGGTGGCACAGTTATCAAAAGATGTGTAGCAGGGAAATTTATCATATATAACATAAGAATAATTTTTTCTTTTAAATATATACTAACTTACTTTATTTTAGAAAATTTCAACTTTGAAAATTGATAGATAATTTCATATAACATTTATGTTTTAGCTGGAAGGGGTCATTGGAATGGCAAAATACCCGTTGAGTAGGCGCATTCAACCCACTATATATGATTGGTTGGGTTGAAATTTCCAAACTAGTCGAATCTAGGGGACATTGATCACAGTGTCCTTTTTTAAACTAATATATTTGAATGTCATAGAGTTGAAATATTTTTTCAAATTGCTATGGCACCATAATTGTTGAGGTAGTCAATTACTATGGACTGGACATGTGTCACGTCCCAACTATTAAGATAACTACTTTGGTGCAACCAGGCCTGCAAGGCTTTTCCAGCCGCTGAGAAAATGACATGTGTCCCATCCACAGTAGCTGACTACCACAGCGATTGTTGTGTCGTGGCAGTTTGAAAAAAATTTCAACTCCATAACATTCAGATATATTATATTCAAAAAGGAGCTGTCAATGTCCCCAAATATAAGATGAAAATAAATTAAACTTTTCGTGGATCGGTTGATCCATTAGGTTAATTTTTATTTAATTTTATTTTGTAAAAAATATAATTTTTGAAAATTTTTCATATTTTTAATATGTTAACCAATTGGCTGGTCGACATGAGTTGGAGATGCAACAAGCGGGCTGAGATGCAACAATAGTTGAACCGACAATAAGAAAAGAACAACTCTCCTTCGTTGAGGAAGGAAAAGGAATAAGAATATAATAGCATGTACAGTGTTTTGAAATTCAAAACCAGGGGCAGGGAGAGCCACGCCAGTGTCCTTGATTTTAGGGGTTTATCATTTTGTGTGTAACGGTTATAACATAATTTGTTATGATTCATTTATTTCAACAAAGCTTTCATGATTATGGCGTGGTTTTAACTTTTAACTTTTAAAAGGCAGGTGTAAAGGAATATAATAGCATGTACAGTGTTTTGAATATCAAAACCAGGGGCAGGGAGAGCCACGCCAGTGTCCTTCATTTTAGGGGTTATCATTTTGTGTGTAACGGTTATAACATAATTTGTTATGATTCATTTATTTCAACAAAGCTTACATCATTATGGCGTGGTTTTAACTTTTTAACTTTTAAAAGACAGGTGTAGCATTCGACCTACTACTTTTCTTTTTTGCGTTTCCAATCAAATTTCTTTCTATTTTTTTATGTTATAAAAGATAAATTTATTTCCTATATATATAATAAAAATGTATAGAATTCAAATTTTTTTCTCATTGGGACTCATATGAAACCCATATATTTTTATGCATATATAGAAAATAAATTTATCTTCTATAATATAAAAAATATTAAACTCATTTTTTCTTTTTACAAAACTAATTTATTCAATTTTCCTTTCACTATTTTTGCTCATCCGTGTCATCTTAACGAGCGTTTGTAGCAGTCCCGGAGCAGCTACTCCTTCCCTCGAGGAGGAGCTGCCGTTTGGAAAAATAAATAAATTTTCTCTCTTCTATGCACACAAGTCAGAAAATATTTAATTTCTATTGATTTGGATCACTGAATCATAGATGATTCATAACCATATTAAATATTTCCCCTCTTAACTCTTCTGGTGCCAACCTACAATTTTGTGATAATATTATTTTAGAATCCCCAACTTCTTCTTTTACCGTAGAAAAAATTTTGTATAGTAACTAATTATAATTATGTTTATCGCTAAGATAGTAAGAAATGATTATAATATTTTTTTTTTTTTCCGCTGCGTAAGCCAACAGCATTATGAAGAGAAAGAGAAAATAATTTTGAAAATTACAATTATAACTTACCAATAAAATATAATTGTAATTATAATTGCTTCAAAAAATATATGAGACGTACATTTTCCATTATTTTAATATAACAAAGAGTTTTTTTTGGATTATAAAAGGTTTAATATAACAAAGAGTTTATATGTTTGAATAAAGGAAAACTGTTTGTGTTATGTTACAAAGATTCATTTTGTGTGCTGAATTTTTTTTTTTTTTTGCTACGGGCCTCACAAAATATTATGTGTGTAAGAAATTTTTTGTGATCATTTGATAAACCCTGAATAAACAGTACTGGTAAACAATAGCTGCACCTGAATCGGACAATTTACAAGTCAAAATAATCTAGCTTCACAAATCATTCATATACTCAATAAATTAAATAGTTGGATGAATTCGGGAAGATACATGATTTATTATATCTCTTAATAAAAGTATAATTATAATTATTAATATTTATTAGTAAATATTTAGATTATCAAGTTGAGAGATCATGGATTGGTATATTTTTAACATATATATATAGAAACCTTTAATATTATGAAATTTTGCTCTTTCAAAGTGAGGAGTATACTTAAATAGATTTTTTTGAGAAAAATTTAAATTTTCTTATTAAATATATGTATATGCAAAATTTATTATAAAATATATTATCTTAATTTTTCAATCACTTTTTGTAATTATTCATTTTTCTTTTCAAAGTGCACCATTTATACTAGAAGAGTCAAATCCAATACCAGGGGCCACACTCCTTATATGAGGACACGTTGAAGGGTATTACACGTATGTTTATTTCTTTATATATATGTTTTTTTTTTGACTCCGGAACTCACTTGATTATTGTTCCGGGCCTATAGTTTGGACTTATAGTTATAGCATGGTCCAGTCCAGTGCCTTCCCAAATATTACCTATAACTCCTAAATATTCCATGGTGAATTCCACAATCTCCGCCTAGATTTCCTCCAATGATATCATCTTCATAATTATTGGCAACCAACCATCTCTTCCCCATTATTAATGAGAGGCGCAACTTTTAGTAAGTTAGTATGCATTTTGCTCATATTCTTATTTCAAGGATGCAAATAGATTGCGCTATATTATATTTATTGGGATAGATTATTCTACTTTTTTTTTTTTCTGTCTGAGTTGACCTATCATTATTCAACACTATTAGATCATAATCTCAAGAAGAGAGAAAGATAAATATTAGTTGAGATTATGATATTTCAGAGTGATAGATAAAAATAAGCAGAAAAAGAAATAAATAGAATAATATATCTCATATTAAACAGTAATTTTTTCACACAAAAAAAACATATCTCATACTTATTTATTTATTTATTTATTATTTTATTTTTTGGTATCCAACATATCTCATACTTAAATTGATCATGTTTGGGTATAATATTTTGAATTATACATCTGGCCTTGCCAATCAGGCCTATAAAGCCGACAAGACCAACCAAGTTTAATGGAAGTACTATAATTTCAAGAGTATATAACATTTTGTTGTTCATGACAATTTTCACAAAATCCCTTTTGGTCTCCAACAATAAAAAAGATTCATTTTGGTCCTTAATTTTATAAGAAATAGGGTCATGTTCGTCTTTCTGTTAGTTAGCATCTAACGGCTCAACTAACGGAGCATACGTGGAAGTTAATTTGCTGAGTCACCGTTAAGTATGTCAGCGTGGAAGTAATACGACGCCGTTTTGTACATGCCTTATGTCTTCTTGGAGTTTTGGACAGCTGAATGCCCTATTTGGTCCCTGACAAATTTATCGAGGCCCTATTTGATCTTAACACTAAAAGACCACCATTGCGGCAAACCTTTCATACCACCGTTGCAGCAAACCACCAACCACAAACCATGCTTTACTTCTTCTAATCTCGATACTCTTTCATTTTTTGTGGTTGGTGGTTTGAAAGTCTTGCTGCAATGTTGGTTTTTTAGTGGTAAGGATCAAATAGGACCTCGATAAATTTGTCAGGGACCAAATAGGGCCTTCAGTTGTCCAAAACTCCAAGAAGACATAAGGCATGTACAAAACGACATCGTATTACTTCCACGCTGGCATGCTTAACGGTGACTCGACAAGCTAACGTTCCATGTGTGCTCCGTTAGTTGGGCCGTTAGATGCCAACTAACAGAAGGATGAACGTGGCCCTATTTTTGTAAAATTAAGGACCAAAATGAACCTTTTTTATTGTTAGGGACCAAAAAGGATTTCGTGAAAATTGTCAGGAACAAAAAAGGGTATTTAGTCTAATTTCAATTGTAATAAATCAAATATAAATTCCTTAAGAAATTATAACACCAGAATAAACATGAACCACTCTTACTATTAACTAATCTCTTCAAAACACTTCCCTATGAAAAGTTTAGGAAGAATAAATCTATCTTTGCAAATTTGAGTAATCAACCTAACATATCATGGACCACTTTAAATAGAAAAAACACTATCATATAATACTAAAACTCCATCCAAAAAAATTATAGGTTGGTCTCTAGACTTTGAGAACAGACTTTTTAAAATAGGTTTATGGCTAATTAGTAAGTAGATTTTTTTTCCCTAGCACATACCCACTCTGCTTTTGGTATTTAGGTAAGGTCAGGATAGTCGACCTTTAGGCCCCTTATTAAATAGATTTTGTTAGATTAAGCTTTAGCCTAAATAGGTCAAATCAATATAGAATATTTAAGTGTAACCTGACTTATTAACCTAATATATATAGACTAAATTATAGGTTTGGTGTAATATATATTTAAAAAATTAAAAACTTGAACTGACCTATCACATGCCTACTATAATTTCAATTTTAATAAATTAAACATGGATTAATTAAGATATTTAAACATGATAACAAACAAAAATAACTATTATGATTACCAATTAATCTTTTCAAAGTATTTCTCTACGAGAAGTCAAAGAAAGATAAATCTGTCTATGCAAATTTTAATATTCAATCTAGAACACCATATAAACTAAGAATTTATCCTTAAACATCATAGGGGGGACTATAGACTTCGAGAATATATTTTTTTAAAATAGACTCATAGCCTAATTATTAGCTAGACTTTTTTTCTTTCTATTTCATGCATAATTTATTTTACTATTTAAGCTAGGTCAAACCTAACGTGAAGGAGGCCAACGAATAAAATCTTGATAGACTACCGATCTTATTTACGCTCTAAATACAAGAGCAATTATCAAAATTCAAAATATCTTTGCAAATATTGAATATCTCATCTCTTATCACAAACCTTCATTTTTGACGACCATAAACTTTCCCGTATATTTGACCATCGTACGCTAATAGGCAAGAATATTTATTATAATAAGCTTGGAAGTTGACGAAGTAGTCAATATTTCGCTACAACCTTCAATTTATGGTTAACCTTCCTCTCAATTAATTTTTTTGTTTTACAAAAAATAAAAGCTTTAATAAACTTTCATATAATTTTTTACCCCTCACTGCTAGATCAATTTTAATGGCTTAAAACTTTCATTTTATATGCAACTAAACCCAATGAACATTTATAAAATATTACATAGCACAAATGTGAAGGAAATCACACTAAAATTACAGTGTCACATTTTTATGTTTTTGTTCAGCTTTTTATCGGTTATGAATAGATTTATGGTTTTAATTTATTTTTATTGTTAATGTTTGAAATTATATAGACTATTTCCATTAAGGACATCGGCTTTCAATTCAACATGGAGAATTCCGACTATTTTAAGTAATTATATAAGGGTTAAGCAAATGTATAGTGACCGGATATAAGAGTTTGTTCGGTCAAAAAATCATAATTATGTATTACGGGTAATATATAATTATAATATTTAAGTCATTTTTTTATAACTATGTACTACGGTTATAATATTAAAATTATTTTTTAACTATGTATTACGGGTAATACATAATTAACTATGTACATAGTTATTTGGTCAAAAAATTATAATTATGTATTACGGATAGTACAAAGCGACACTAATATTATAACTATGTACTACCCGTAATACATAGTTAAAAAAATAATTTTAATATTATAACTATGTAGTATCCATAATACATAGTTAAAAAGATAACTTTAATATTATAACTATATATTACTCATAGTACATAATTAAAAAATATATGATTTGACATAACCTTATATCCAATCACATTATAAATAATTTTCCCATTATATAAACTAGTGTATGATTATATTACCTACTTATTTAAACATCCAATCAATATTGTTGGAACCTCTTTTTTCTAATTAAAAACCGCATGCTTCTCGGATATGTTGCGTCATTGACCTTGATCAAACACATTCTTGACTTTCTTCATAAATTGCTATTATCTCATGGTCGTGCTTCCACTTGTGAAGAAATATCCTGTTTGAAATCCAGCTTTGTGTGGATCCTGCATTATTCTAGTATCTTCATATCGAAAAGAATTGCTATTTTCCTATGTTATGGACCCGTATAAGAGGCGCATTGAATGACAAGCCCAGTAAGGGGCAATCCAAGATTCTAATCAAGTATAATTACATATAGAATTCATCAAGGATACTAATCCTAATACGACAACGTAGCAGATAGGCCATAGCCCTCATCAGAGGTACTAAAGGCCCACATCATTTTACCCACGTGTAACCTCTATAAATAAAAGGTAAACCCTAAATGTACGTTACGCTCTCTCTTATTGTTATGTTGTCACTGTGCGCACACACACCCCATTGGCTAATGCCGTTATTAGTTCGTTGTGCACAGTGATCTGCTTGACTCAAGAGTATCTCTTTCATAGATAACTTAGAAAAGGCACTAGATCCAAGATTAACATACCAGTCCATTGGGCTGGACATCTCTGTCGCTAAGACAGAACATCCTCTTTTTTTGATGATTTCTCTTTGGTATGACAATTTGTATCTCATCACTTTTGTTGTTGTATGTATTGCTGTATATGAAAATAATCAATTATAGAGTACATAATTATTTTTTATTTGCATAATAATTGATGTTTCTTAATTACAAAATTTTGTTTGTGGTAGATACTTACAAAGTTTTGTTTGCATTGCACGGGTACTACATTAGTTTATAAATAAAGATAAAATGTAAAAACAAGGAGAGTGATATATTCTTATAAATAAATGTGTATTCCTCTAAATACATAATATAATTTATATGCGTTTATAGTGAAAAAAATTATAAATATAACCCAATTTTTTTTTTGGGAAAATTATTTATCATTTTAAATGACACAACTTATATCCTTTTACTTTCACAAAGAGGTGGGACCCACACCTTTTTTTTGTCAACTCTCTCCTCCTTTATCTATTTCTTTATCTCTCTTAAAATGACATAACTTTACTTCCTTTAAAATGACACACACATTACATTTTTTTTTTTATATATATATAAACTCATTCACATTTCGAATGCCAGAACTACTAAATAACTCACAAATCAGAATCCGTCAATGAATAATCCTTTTCAAAGTTTTTTTTTTTTATCTCCAAACTTCAACTTTAAGTGTTTGTTACCGTTGAAACGAGTCTATGCCAAAGGGGTGTAGTGGGCCCGGACCCACATACGGGTACACGGAACCACACGACACGACTTAGACAATACCGTTTGTGTTTATTAGTTCCACTCCCACTTAAACAAACTACGAACTAGGAACACACACTCCAACATTTTTTCTTGTCGTTTTACTGTTTGCTCTTTTGCATCCTTCAAATTCTCCCTTTTTGGGTTCGCATCGACTTCGTAGGTCATCGTTCTCTCTTCTCACTCGATGGAAGTTCCTAATGCTGCGGTGAACCGGGTCGAACCGGGTTCTGTAAAGAAGGAGAATGGTTTCAGAGCGGAGATTGATACTTCAGCGCCGTTTGAATCGGTGAAGGAAGCCGTGACTCGATTCGGCGGTGTTGGTTACTGGAAACCCATTCACAATCACAATGAGGTAACCTTTCTCTTTCTCCATTTTTCTCTTGAAAGGTTTGTGATTCGTTTGATAACAGCATTGTACTAGTGAAAATGGAACAATTTCAATAGCTTTCTGCTTTTCCCACAACTCTCCAATAGAAAAGGTTGTAACTTTCTGTTGATTTTACTTGTGTGAACTCTTTGTGTGTTATGTGCAGAGTGTGTAATGAATGACAAGAAATGGGGTTCTCCTTTTTATTATTATTGTTTTGTTTTATTAATTTAATAGGGTTTTGTTGCACTGCAGTCCAAAGTTTTTTAATTATTAATTAATGTTGTTGTTATTATTATTTTTGTTCATTGTAATTTATTTGCTTGTGGGGTTATGATTTAAGGTTTTGTTTGGATTGTGTTATTTTGCTTGGATCTGAAGACCTTTAGTCTAAAATATAATTTATAAATTGTGAATGCTATCAAAATGTAGGAAGTGGATGAGTATGTATCTTCAAATTGATTTATTTATTTTTGGCTGCTAAGAAACGTTTACCATGATTACTAGCACTAACACCCCTCTATTTCTTAAATGAGGGTCATATATATATATACATATCTCTTCGTAGCTCTTATGGTTTCATGGATTATTATTTTTTTTCATTCTAATATCTTTTCATGTCTTGGGTTTTTTTGATAATCCTCTAGTCAAGATAATTCTCTAGTGCAGAGTAGTACCTCATCTTGTGTGTGAATATTCATTTTGAATCATACTTCTTTTTAAGCATTTGTATTGAGTTGCATATTGTAAGTTTCTCTCTCTTTTTTAGCAGCACCACACGGAAGAGATTGACCCTATAAAACTGGAGGAGCAAGCAGCAGTATTGGAGAAAGAGCTCATCCTGAAAGAAAGGGAAACTCTTGATGTCTTAAAAGAGTTGGAAAGTACGAAAAAGCTTGTGGAAAATTTGAAATCAAAGCTACAGGCTGAAGAAGCTGAAGAAAATTTGAAAATTCAGATGAGTGTATGTGATGATAATAATATGTTGTCTGTCATGGAGAAAGAGAAAGAAGAAAACAAGGAAAACCAAGTGAATCTTGTTCTTCAGCATCCAAAGGAAGATTGTATCCCCTACCCTTCATCGAGTCCAGGTGTAATATTAATGGAATTGAAGCAAGCGAAATTGAACCTGAACAGAACTACGAGTGACATAGCTGACGTTCGAGCTTCTGTCGAATCACTTAATAAGAAGTTAGAGAAGGAAAGAATCTCACTTGAGAAAACCCGCGAGAGGTTAACTCAGAATTCTTCAAAAATGTCTTCTCTTGAGGAGGAGCTAAACCAGACAAGGCTGAAACTGCAAGTGGTGAAGGATGCTGAAATTAAAGGTGGTTTGGATGATCCTTCGGATATTACAAGAGAACTGCAGCGATTGAGTTCCGAGGCAGAGCATTTCAAAAAAATGGGAGTAGCTGCAAAATCAGAAGTCTTGAGAGCAATGTCTGAGATTGAACAAACAAGAGCTATGATAACAACTGCTGAAATCAGGTTGGTTGCTGCAAGAAAAATGAAGGAAGCTGCTAGAGCGGCAGAAGCTTCTGCCCTCTCTGAAATCAAAGCTTTATCTCATCATGAGAGTTCACATGGGGATGCTATGCAAATGCATGATGGAGTTACTCTTTCCTTTGAAGAGTATGCGGCTCTGACCAGCAAAGCTCGAGATGCGGAGGAACATTCTAAGAAGAGAATTGTGGATGCTATGCTTCAAATTGATGAAGCAAATTTATCAAAAATGGACATTTTAAAAAAGGTAGAGGAAGCTACAGATGAAGTTAAAACCAGCAAGAAGGCCCTTGAAGAAGCTCTGGAAAGGGTAGAGGCTGCAAATCGAGGAAAGCTAGCAGTTGAAGAGGCTTTAAGGAAGTGGAGGTCTGAAGGTCACAAAAGACGTTCTTCTATACATAACTCTACCAAGTTTAAAAATTCTTACCCCCCTCACCATCGAAAAGATTCTCGGTTATTTGATGTAAATGGGTTGAACTTGGTAAATGATGAAGCCAATCCAGTTCTAAAGCAAACCCTATCTATAGGACAAATATTGAGCAGGAAGCTGATGCTGCCAGAAGAGTTTGAAGCTGAGACACTTAAAGAAAGAAGCTCGGTGAAACGGAAGGTGTCACTGGGTCAGATGCTTGGCAAACAAAACAATGATCCATCCTTGGATAGGCAAGTTGAGAAAGAAGATGGTCAGAAGCAGCTTTCTGCAAAGAGAAAGAAATTCGGATTTGCTCGATTCTCCCTTCTTTTGACAAAACAACAAAAGAAGAAGAGGCCAACTTTGAACTTGAGGTGATGGCTTGCTTGATCATTTTTCTATTGCATCTAGTGCTGACAAGAATGAGAGTATAATTGCATCTTCTATTTGTTCCTACTATTCCTCTTAGTGTGGTTGCTTGGCTAGATTCTTGTTTGTGTTGTTTACCTTATTTCGGTTGCAGTCCTTGCTTTGCTTGTATATTGACTAATGTTGGTCCATGACTTTCTATGCTACTTGTAGAGATGATTTGCATGAATATTCATCAGTTTAATACATGATACTTTTGTACTTGCAATTGTGCTATTAGTTAGGAGGAAGTATAGATAAACGGAAAAAATGTGGGAGTGGATACCATTCGCACTAGTGTTTTGGTATTATGAACTGCATCAAAATGAGGGGAAAATGTTGACAGAAATTTAGTCTTGAATCACTTGAACGTGGGGATGGAATTATAGAAAACCATACTATGTTTTCTTTTGCTTTTGCCTTGAGAGATATGTTATACTTACCATCATTTTTTCTTGCAATCTCTTACAACCAATTTTGTTATTATTTGATCAAAATTAAACTAATGGCTAACAATATTGATTGTAAGAGGTGGTAAGAAAGAAATGATGTTAAGTATAACCTCCCCTTTGCCTTGAAACTTTACATTAAGAATTATATTTGAAATTACTTGTCTCTTTTTACCTTTGTTGAAGAAATATTGAATCATTGGTCATTGCTATTGTTATAAAAACCGACCCGACCCGGTCGATTGAATCAGTTGAACCGGGAATTGGACCACTAACTGATTGGAAGGGTAATGAAATGCTAAACCTTTGTTTTGATATTACTTCTATTTATATATTTACATACATCTTTATTCAATTTAAGTGAATCAACCAATAATCCATTCACCTGGTACCCCGGTTGAGTATCGTCCAAGTTTAATAACATTGTCTTTTAATGTTGAGTGTGAACATTTACCGTTTAATTTTTCTTTCATTCTTAACATCCAGTGTTTCGTATTCCATGTCATTCATTTTCATTTTATGACTTCACAATTATATACTAAATTTAATTTTCAATGCTGTGTAAATAATACTTTACACATGAAGATTTATGCATTTTTATATCGTTAAACTCACTTAAAACTTGTGTTGTAACATAGTTTTACACATTTTTTTTTTGGTTAATTAGTTTTACACAACTTTTATATATAACTTAGCAAACCTTAACGTTTTATTATTGTTATTATTATTAAATCTTTGTTTGGGCCGTTGTTGGGTAAGCTATTTGAGAGTGCTCGATGAATTCGATGGCCTGCCATCCTGCCCTGACAAGGATAGGGTAGCCATTCCTGGCCCTAAATTTTCATACAGCAAAAAATAAAAACAAAAATTATATATAAAAACGGTTTTATTAATTTCATTTAAAGGAGATAAGTTATCTCATGTCATAGAGATAAATTTGTGGGCTCAACCATCTGAAAAATTAAAATAAAAATAAAATAATGGCACAGTTATCAAAAGGTACATAGGAGAGAAAATTATCACATGTAACATAATAGTAATTTTTCTCATATAAAAAATTGTCACACTTATGGCTTCATCCTGTTTGCAGAATAAAGCAACGTAGCTAATTACAATATTAAATAATTTAATATAGCTTTACATGAAAACACAATCAAGTAAGTTCCCCACATGTTATAACATTTTTGCTTTATCTTTATGTCTGTTTGTCTAATACCTTGGTCGAAGACCTTCTCTTTGTTAGGGAATAACTTTAAGTCCAATTTTTTTTTTTTTTTTTTTTTTCATTTTTACTATAATTTTTAGTCCTATGAAAGAATCAACATTCAAATTATGATCACTCTAATTTTTCATCAAGACTCATGAGAATTTTATACCCAAAACACAAAACAAGTAAAGTCATCATATTTCTACTTTCGAAACCAAATCCCTCCAACCTTACATGTGCACAAATAATTTAGCATGAAATGAAGATTATAACCATGCACAAAATACTCAAAGTGCAATGCAATTTGAAACTATATAAATCCCTCACCATTTATAAAATCCCAGTGGCTTAAAAACTAATTCTACTTTAAGAACTTTTTTCCATTCTAACTAATATAAAGGAGTATTCGCATAATTAGATTGGGTTGATTTTAAAGAAAAAAAAATCAAAAAACTAATTCTAATTTTACAGGGTAAATTGTACTAGGTTGTGTTCAATTCCCACTTATAAAAAAAACAATGATCCAATCTAGAGGTGTTTATCAACCGATTCAAACCGTGGTGACCGAACCGAAAAATTGATAACCGAAAAATCGAGAACCGAAAAAAAATCGCAAATTTTAATTGGTTTGGATCGGTTTTCGGATGGGTTGACGAAAATCGATCCAATATATTAATCTTCCTTTACCTATTTGGGTATTTCCCCAATCATAGCACAAAAATTTCTAAACCCAAGACCCATTAACCCATCAACTAAACCCAAGAAAAAACCTAGTCACATCTCATCAACAAAATTTTATCTGCGTAAAGTTTCATATCTCTATGCAAAAAAAAAACTATATTATCGTTTAATAATGCTTTTCTATTAATTTTTTTTTGTTTTACAAAACCTATTATACAAAAGATGTTATTTGCATAATAACCATGGAACAAATCTTAGAATTTTTAAAAAATCGAAAACCGATCCAATCCAACTCGAATAAAAATGTATTAAATCGGATCGGATTTGAAAAAAACTCAAGCCGAATGGATGATTACATGATTAAACCGAAGGGATTGGATCAGATAACTTTTGCTTCCAAAACCGATCCAATCTAGATCGTGAACGCCCCTAATCCAATCTAATTTTTTATATATATATATATATATATATATATATATATATATATATATATATATATATTATCCAATCGATTTGATTCTAAAGTTTGAATCTAATCCAATTTTAGTTGATTTGAATTGGACAGTTTTTTATTTTTTATTAAAAAAATTTAATGTATACATTCATCTAAATATAAAAATAAATTTTATGAAAATATATTAAATATGAAAATAAATAAGTCGTCAAAATTTACTAAATACTAAATAGAACAAATTCATTAAAATATATCAAAACATAAATCTTAATTTTGAATATGATTTCAAATTAATTATTAATTCTACAATTTATCTCCAAGCCTGATTTTAAATATTTAATTTTTGTCAGAGCGATAGAAAGTTGTTTTCTTTGCCACGATTACGATGAAGATAGAATTATCCAACTTTAGTTTATCAAAAAAAAAAAAAAAAGAATTATCCAACTTTTCCATATTTATTTCCGTGTAATCTCACGGTTGGATTGGATACTTGAGATGAGTTGTTTAAAAACGAAAAAAATATGTGAAATGGAGGAAACATCAGACACTTGTGCTCATTGGCTGGCACAAGTGTTGTTTGATAAAAAAAAATATTTCTTCCAAACGTAATGTAAAATAGTGGTAGCCTTAATCTCTCATCCAAATAGATGAAAACACTGATAAAAATAAATAAATAGGCCCAGCCTGAATATTGTTTTAAAAAAATAAATTTAATTTTCAAAATAAAAAAACCCATTTGATAAGTTCTATTTTAGAAAAAAAAATTGTAATTATTTTTTTATTTTTCAACATACCTGAATTATTTTTGTTTTAACTTTTAATTTTTAAAATAAAAAAATACAAAAAACACTTATTTTTATAATTATTCATCAAACCAGTTTTAAAAATAAAAAAATCATAACATACTCAATCAGTCCCTAAATTTTTTAGAGTTATCTTGGAGGAGTTTTCGGAACAGTTTCACACCACATAATATATATATTTGTTAAAAAAAACCATTTCAAATATTTATTATTTTTATAATTTTTTTAAAAAAATAATATTTCTCATGCAACAAAGAATGAAAAATATCATTTTAAAGTTTAGTAAAAAAAAATACAAATAATTTTAAATTTCAAAATAATATCATTTTGAAATTACACGATAATAAAAAAATGTGAAATTTTTACTTAAAAATAAAAATGATAGGATATTGTTACTATCAAATAATGTTACTATAAATGTCATTATTATATCTTAACCGTTTATTTTCATCAATCAATCATTATTATTTCTACAAATTAATTATTAATTTATAATAAATAATAATCATTCATTATCGAATAAAATAACAATATCAACCGTTAAAATACGATCGTGACAAAATAACAATCTCTATCTCAAAATAAAATTTAGGAAACGGATACAACAAAATAAAAAAATATAGGAAACACCGATAAGGAACAGGGAAAGGTAAACAAATAAAAATAAAAATAAAAACGACATTGGGATTTGGGAGTCAGAACCACCATTCTTTGTCACCCTTCTCTTCTCTTTCTTCTCCAAGAGGTATTCTTCCTTTCTTCTTCTTCTTCATTCATGTATCGTTTACTATAAATCATTACTTTTGCCACCATTTCTTTTTCATGATTAGAATTGATCTCTCTCTCTCTCTCTCTCTCTTTCTGATTTCAATATGAACAAATGGTTTTTTTTTTTTTTTTTTTTTTCTGATAATGTGATTTCACTGATTTATTTTCTGTTGCTATCTTAATTGGTATTGCTATCAGATAAATTTCTGTCCACACGTTATTATCTTGGTACGTGCTTTATCATTGTGTTTTGCACTAACGTATACTCCAACTTGGTGTATATTATTATTACAAATCTCTAAATGAAGAATATTTAATTGATAAAGTTATTCTATCATATTGTTGAAGATATGTTCATGTATTCATTCCAGTTCAAAGTTAACTATATACATCTTTGGAATAGCTCTTGAATTTTTATTTGTTCCTGGCTTTTCTCTGATGGAAGTTAACATTGGTTTTTGGAGTGCTTGTTACAGGTGCCATGGAGGAAAGAAGGGGGCTTTTATTTCTCATTATATTGGGTGCTGCTTGGGCTTGTAATGCAAGAGAGCTAGCTGCAAACACAGCAAACTCTGGTAAAATATTGTTGACTGAAATTGTTCTCATCAATCTTAGAAGGTTTATAAATTATTGAGTGACAAGCTATTCTTAGAAACAAGGGAAAAAAATTGCTGGCAACTAGTAGTTTGTAAAAGTTTAGCTTGTATTGAATTGAAGGGTGTTGTGGAAAATTTATAGTTTTTAAGGATTGAGACATGGCATTATAATTAGTAGGGTATTGTAAAATGAGAGGAGTGGCCAAAGGAATGGAATGAAGAATAATAATGTAATATTATTGTAGTACAAACCTTTCAGATGAGCCATTCTGAAAGGCCAAAATATCCTGTGTTAAAATGATATCTGCTTTGGAAAAGAAATAGATTGCTAATGTTGTCCCTAATATCTATTCTGCTGTTTTTCTATCTTTTCTTTTCTTTTTTTTTCTTTTATTTTTTTGCTAAGGGTGTGGCCTGTCACCCTAATATTCCTCCTAATCTGGACTCTGTCTGGTTGTATAGAACATTTATGTTCATCAAACTTAGTTGGTTGAATTGGTCAATTTGCAGAGCTTCTGATGTTCACTTGATAGGAAAGGAAGACAGATAAAATAGTATGAATGAAATATAGATGAATTTTTCAAATTCAAGCACTTTTCTTAAGTTTAGTACTAAGGGTCCCAATTTTGTAAAAAATCTAACATCTATGCCTTAGTTTTCATTAGAGCACTGAAGCAAAAATGTGGCTTGGTTGAACTTCATGCGTAAATCTTGACACTTTTACTTACAAGAACAATTCCTGTTGATTACAGTTAGAATTTTCAAATACAAATTCAGCATCAGTCATTTATCTCGTTGACATATCTTCCATATGCAGAATTAAAGAGAAAACCAGATGTGTGTGCACTTTGTGAGGAATATACTGCTGAGGCACTTGATTTTCTAAATGATAACCAGACCCAGAGTAAGATCATTGATGCCCTTCACAATACTTGCTACACGCTGTTCTCTTTCAAGCATCAGGTTGTTCTCCTTTCCTGGATCTGTTGTGAAGTTGTTTAGATGGTGTAGTTGTTCTCAGTTGTTGCAAAAATTGACTTTAATTTCCTGTTGTGCTGTTTAATATTATACCAACATTTTGGGCTAAGTTTTTGTTACAAATATGATAATTATGCATATTTTAGTTCTCATAAACCGATAACACAGCCCAGTTTTTGTTGAACCGTGAACTTTCTTTGGTGAAACATGGAAAAATGAGTCATTTAAGACATAATAGTGGGACAATTATCAGCACTTTATAGGAATTTATAGAGTGTATGTGAGTGAATCAGAACATATCAGGCCTTATTTACTTATCTCTGTTTATTCTGTATTGCACAGTGCATAGAATTGGTGGATTATTATGCTCCCCAATTCTTCTTAAAAATAGCTTCTGTTCAGCCTGGTGAACTCTGCAAAATAATCAACTTCTGTCAATCTGCATATATTCCTTCACAAGTTCAAGGAAATAGCTGTGGCTTTTGCAAAGATGCTGTTTCAGCCTTGCTAGTTAAATTGAATGATCCTGACACTAAGGTTAGTAATTTAACCTGCTGATGTAAAAGATATCTTATCCCTCCTTGATAAGAAGAAATTTTTTATACATTTTCAAGTTCCACACCTGACTTTCATCTACCCCAAATGGTTGTTTCATACTTTTCATATACCTGCAAATTAGACTTTTCTTTTTTTTGGGAAAGCCTGTGTTCTGCTGTCAAACCGAAAAAGGAATTTGATTGTGGTATGGTATGGATGTAGCATATGGAATCATAGGCACAATATTTTAACATACAATATGTAATGAATATTTCCGCCATCTTTTGTTATAAGAATGATGGATTTGCAAAGATAATAAGAGACCTATTATCAATGTTTGAGTTTTGAATTGAAAATATAGTGAAAGATCTTCCTTGAACTATTTTTTAGTAGTGTAATTAAAGGTTTTATGGAAGGACTAGGCTTGCATTTTGGGGAAGGACTAGGCTTGCAGCTTGGGGAAGGACCTACATTACCCCCCATAAAATATTTTTTAAGCCTATGAAATTTTCGTGGGCTTGAGTTTCTTTCTTATAAAATGTGCACTTGGCACGACCCTCAAAACTTTCAGTTTTTCTTGAAAGCCTTCCTCCTAATTTTGTTTTGGCCCCACTCTCCGATGACTTAATCCTAGTTCCTCCCTTTGGTTTTGATCACCTTTTGTTGAATATAAAACTAACAATTTGTTATAAAACTTCAGCTAGAAATAGTGGAGACACTATTGAAGATGTGCAATTCTATGGAGAAGTTAAAGAAGGAGGTAAGAAAAATCTGAGAAATTCCCATGTTTCTTTTTCTCTTATTTATTGAATTACTCTTGCATTCTTAAACATCATGTTGCATGGAATCTATCCTTTGATTCCATAAAATGAAGTTTCCTACTTTTATCCAGTTGACTAAATTATCATAGTTAGACCCACATTAATTTTCTTGTAGTAATAATCCTCATGGGCAGAATCCTTACCTAGTCAATAATCGAGCTCTAGTGTGAAAATTTATGACTCTATTTGTCCTACTACTACAATTATATGCAGATACTAGGACAAACCTCATTGTAGGAATTGGATAGGTTTTTATTTTATTTTTTGTGCTATAGTAGAGTCTTCAAAACAGCCTTTTTACAATTATATGCAGATACTAGACCTGATTAAATTTTAATACTATCCAGCTTTTGGTATGGTATTGTAAAAAATAATATCCTTCAATATTTTAAAAATTAATATATTAAAAAAAATTATTTTAATATATAAATGTTGAAATGATATATTAGTTCTTGGGAATTGTACTTGTAAGCAATATTAATACATCAATCCCTTATTATGCCTAATCCACCATTCCTAGGCTTTATTAAGTTATACATCATTTTGATGCAAGTTGCTGTATAAGCTTATATATATGATGGTCACACCAAACAACTGAAAATGTCATAACGTATAGTATAAGCTTATACTATCAAGCCTTATACATCATACCAAACATGCCTAAATGTAAAGATAAGGCTGTGTGCAATATACCTCTATGGTATCTCATGTAAGATAATATATTAGTTACCTATGATCAAACAATCTCCAAATAGACTTGATGCCACTTGAGCTATTTTCTTCCCTACAAGGCTAATACACTTGTACAACAAAGAGAAACTTTGCATATGGAAAGTGCCATATGGTAAAAAAGTGAAAACTAAAATGTTTTTAAAATCAAATTTAAGAACATAATTTTCTGTTTTGGTTTTTAACTTTCAAAAAGAAAAAAATATAGAAAATAACCATAACTATTTTATAAAACATTCATAATTTTCATAACCATGTTTATCTAAGATTTTCTCATAATAATCAAATTGTTTGCAGTGCAAGAGGATGGTTTTCGAGTATGGACCTTTGTTCCTTGTTAATGCAGAGAAGTTCCTGAAGACAGCAGATATATGCACTGAATTACATGCTTGCCCAGCTCCCACTGTAATTAGCCAGGAAGCCTCAATCATGGAGGAAAAACCCTTGCTTTCTGACTCTTAATCATGGGAGAAGAGTTCTAAAGGATTTATTGAGGCTTATTGCTTTAGTTGTGCTGCTGCTATATCTATTAAAAAAATCAAAGAGCTTGTATCTATGTGTGCAGTTGCTCTACAACTTCTACTCTCATTAAATGTCAAAGATTAATATTCTGAAATGCCAACTTTATATTATATGTATTTCTTCATTTTGAAAGCAGGGTAAGTGTTTATGTAGAAAATAAAATTATTGAGATAGTTTGAAGAAGCATCACCGGAAGGTCACGAGTTCGAGTTTAAGAAATCACTTATTTGTAAAATTGTATAGGTAAAGTTACTTATAATTAACCCTTATCCCTAATCCTAAAAAATTTAGAGTCTCTTATGTACTGGAATTTGTTTTTTTTAATTAAAATTATTATAAATCAGAAATAATAAGTACATAATAATTTTATCACCAAAGTGATATATGTTCATGGTTTAGTATGATAAGAACACTTCATAGTAAATTTTATTTTTTATTTAACTATATATGAAAATAATATTTTTTTTCTTTCTTTTTTTCTTCTTTGCTATCATCTAAGAACTGAAAACTAAGGCTATGTTTGATTTGTGTTTCGAAAAATAGTTTTTTAGTTTTTAAAATAAAAAAATTAAAAAACTCGTTTGGTAAGATTTATTTTGTAAAAAATGTTTTAAAAATTATAACTGTTTTTGTTTTGTTTTTAGAAGTAAATTTAGAGATCATGTCTGATTTGTTTTTGTTTTCTGTTTTGGTTTTAATTTTCGAAAAAAAAAAAACATAGAAAACAATGGTTTCCGTAATTATTTTACAAAATAATTTTAAGAAAAAAAAAATCAGAATCCAACAGACCCCAACCTTTTTCTTTTCTTTTCATTTTCCTTTAATTGTCTGAGTATTAAGATTTATTTATTTTTATTCCTTTTTCTCGGTGAGTACCAAACGCGGCCTTTATCTCTTCTTTCTCAATACAACACTGTCAAAATTCCAAACGACAAATAGAAAAAGAAAAACTAATTAAAAAAAAGAAAAGAAAAGAAAATTCCAATGATGAAAAGACGTGCACGGTGCACCTATTTGGGTGCCCATGCATGATACTAAAGGGTTTATCGGTAATTCCAGTCTGCTAGATTCTAAAAGAATAACGTGGTCCCCGCCCTGTGAACATGTCCAGCGTCACCACTAATCATAACGTCATACGTGTCCGGTCACAAATGAATCTAACACCTGTTTACGAACGTAACACGGGAAGGCTGTACCTAGTTAGCGGGTAATGTCTAATGCAACG
The DNA here is from genome assembly GCA_032173675.1 of Gastrolobium villosum. NCBI lineage: Eukaryota > Viridiplantae > Streptophyta > Magnoliopsida > Fabales > Fabaceae > Gastrolobium > Gastrolobium villosum. The sequence goes on from JAVKPL010004646.1 coordinate 107,037, forward strand.
TGTCACACCGTGATTGAGTGATTTGGAACTCTCGAGAAACCAATTATGCTTTGTTGTCGTTCGAAGGGTGAATGATGTTCAGCGAAGCATCATTTTTCAAATTCAGTCAGATTCATTGTCCCATGTCCCAACAACTCTGACCAATCAAGCAGCTAAATTATTTTTGTTTTCCCTCGTAACATGTTTTGATTGCAATAATTTATTTTTAATTAATGAGCATCTACTCTTTTGTTTACACCTTTTTTGGTTTACCTTAATAACAATGATTAACATTTATAAATTTTTTTCTTAAAATTATTTTATTATTAATACATTAAAATTTAATCAACCGTTACATAAAAATTACAAGAAAAAAATGGTAATTATAATTTCTCTCTATCAAATATAATAAATGCTTTTCATTTTAAAAAATTTATTATAACTGAAATAAATTAAAATTACAAAAATACTATGATTTCCGCCCCAAAACAACGTCATTTTGATGAACATTCGATAAAGTTATCTAAAGTAACATTAAAAAAATCAAACCCTATAATAAATGCTTTTCTTTTTATTTAGTATACTTTTTCCTAACTTGCATAAACTATAAAGTTATTATATTTATATTATGAGTTTAATTTTCCTCACGTTATATGAGATAATTTTATATTTTATACATGTTTAAAAATATGTGAATCTCATATGAAGAGAAGAGAGAAAAAAATATATAAACTCTTTATATTTTTATGAGTTCACTTTTTCTACCGTTAGTGTAGATAATTTATTTATAGTGAACTCAAATCGATTTTATTTTGAGACAGAAATCACAAGGTATTTTTATAATTATAATTTATTTCAGAATTATAATAAATTTTTTATTATAATTTTTTATCGTAAAATTACGTCATTTTGAGAGTAAATATAGATAACTTATCTACATTCACCTTAGAAGTATTGAACCCTACTTTTATACGTATAGATAATAAAATTATTTTCTACATAAAACATTAATCCCTTATATTATATTAATATTGCGTCTAATAATTTGAGTTGTAAGAAGGAGCTTAGAAAGCGTTAGAATATTCTCTTATTCTCGAATTTCCACTCTTATAAAAACTCGATGGCAACTTGTCTTTCTTCTCTTAAATGTTTCAAGTTATAACTGTGGTTACGTCTTCTTCCACTTCATTGCACTCACAAATAGAGAACACCAAGTAAAAAATTTCAACTCGAGTCATTTAGCAGGTAAATTGAGAATACCCGTATCAATTTTCTTCTGCATGTTTTCTGAGTTTTTTTTTTTTTTTATCTTTATTCTTCTCTTTGACTGAATACCCATATTTTGTTTGCCTTAAAGTTTTGAACTTTATTTCTGAATTGTTTCTCGCGATTTGTTTCCCGAGAAAAATCGTTCACCACTGTATCTAAGCCTCATATTTTATGCCTTTCGAATATGGATTTGGATCCGTTCTTGAAAATTAAGATATGTTCATGTTTAAGAGAAAAAAAAAAGTCATGATTTTTATCATGCATGAAACATTATTGGTTATAACTAGTTGGATGATTGTTGTTCTGATGAGTTAGTATGTGATAATCTCGCATCTATTTCTCTCTCTTTTTTGTGTGGGGGTGTTTTATATTTTTCATTTTTTTTTTAATTCTTTCATCTTACTCGTTTGAGGATTTTGGTTTAATTTAATACTTTTCTCTTAACGGAAAATTGAAAATTTCATCTTTTTTTTTTAAAATAAAAAAATCTTGTAGAAGAATTTTTGCTACTGAGTTGCTTATTCTCATGAATTAAACCCTCATCAATATGTAGTGACAAGGACTTCGTGACATGTGAAACAAGCATGAAAATAGCTAGATAGATTGCCAAACTTATGTCATGATTATAATGGAAAGTGGAATCACATGCTTATAGAAACATTTGCCAACCCTGTTATATTATATTGCCTGTTTTCAACCTCGTAGAATTTTTCTCCCATTTTTAGAAAATTAAGGGCATATCACAAACCATCAAATCACATTGACAACAATGAGGTAATACAGTGGAAATGGAAAAGATCTTTAATTCTGAATTGATTTTGGTTGGATGGGACGTTTTTATCCTTTTTACAAGTGATGAAATATGCTTCCACTTTTGTTTTCACATGTTTTTCTTTTTCTTTGTCATGAACCATTTATTGGTAAAATCTCTAGAAACAACTCGACTACTTGAGAGAACTGTAATTGATGCACTTAATACTTCTTGGTTTTTGGATTTTTACCACTTGTTTTAGTCTCTTGCGGTTGAGATTGTTAAAGAATGGCATCTGAAGGGAGTTATAAATATTACAAAATAAAGATTAGTCTTACCTATTCTTAAATTTAGTTAGTGCCCTTAGTATCTTATGCTGGTTTTGCACATAAAAGTTTCATGTAATTTATTTAGCAAGATTTTGATTATGAGTTTACTTATTGAATTTGCTCGTTTTTCTTTCAGGTGTGCCTTTCATTATATATTCTGCTGTTGTGTAATTAAAAGGTTAACCAGGTACTGCTTTATTCCTTGATTGTTCTACAAAAGTTTTAAGAAGTCCATATTATTCAGCGTTCTCTAGTGTCATCACAAAATCAGGGAATGCTGAAAGATGTGCTTGATGGTCAAAAACTCATTCTCTGAAGCTAATGAGGTTGTACCTCCATTTGAGCTACCCTTGTTCATCCTTGACGAGATTGGATGTTTAGTCCACCCATATCTACTTTGTGCTCAAGTAATTGAGGTGGCTAGAAATCTCAGCCATTGTGTGATTTCCAAACATGATGTTTGTGAAGACGGTTGAGCTTTGAATTTCTTGAGAACCATTTTCCTGCTTTTGGCCACATAATTGCCTGTACTTGGTACTATTGATATTAGCATTAGTTTTATGCAAAAAGTTGAACTAGAAATGGAACAGAAAGGAAATGTTCTTATGCAAAGATATGAACTAGGGAGATTACTAGGCCAAGGAACCTTTGCAAAGGTATATCATGCAAGGAACATTATAACTGGCATGAGTGTGGCCATTAAAGTTGTTGACAAAGAGAAGGTTTTGAAAGTTGGGATGATTGATCAGATTAAGCGTGAAATTTCGGTGATGAGACTAATCAGGCATCCACATGTGGTTGAGCTTTATGAGGTAATGGCCAGCAAAACCAAAATATACTTTGTCATGGAGTATGTAAAAGGTGGTGAGCTCTTCGCCAAGGTATCCAAAGGAAAGCTCAAGCAAGACGATGCTAGGAGATATTTTCAGCAATTGATCAGTGCTGTTGACTACTGCCATAGCAGAGGTGTATGTCACCGCGATTTAAAACCAGAAAATCTTCTATTGGATGAAAATGGAAATTTGAAGGTCTCAGATTTTGGGTTAAGTGCTCTTGCTGAGTCTAAGCACCAAGATGGATTGCTCCACACTACATGTGGTACCCCAGCCTATGTTGCTCCGGAAGTGATCAACAGAAAGGGTTATGATGGGACCAAAGCTGATATATGGTCATGTGGGGTTATCTTGTATGTTCTATTGGCAGGTTTTCTTCCATTTAGAGATTCAAATCTGATGGAAATGTATAGGAAGATTGGTAAGGCAGAATTCAAATGTCCTAACTGGTTTGCACCAGAAGTACGCAGGTTATTGTCCAAAATCTTGGATCCAAACCCAAAGACCAGGATATCATTGGCAAAAATTATGGAAAATTCTTGGTTCAGAAAGGGTCTTGAGAATGCAACTGTTACTAACAACAAAGACAAAGAGCTAGCTCCTCTGGATGCCGATGGAGTTTTTGGAGCTTGTGAGAATGGGGGTCCTGCTGAAGAGTCAAAGCATGAACTATCAAAACCTTGTAATTTAAATGCTTTTGATATCATATATTTTTCATCTGGTTTTGATTTGTCCGGTTTGTTTGAGGAGACTGATCAAAAGAAAGAAGTGCGGTTCACATCTAACAAGCCTGCCTCAATTATCATAACCAAGTTAGAAGAGATTTGTAAGCGGCTTCGGCTTAAAGTGAAGAAGAAAGATGGAGGTTTGTTAAAGTTGGAAGGTTCCAAGGGAGGAAGGAAAGGGCCTTTGGGTATTGATGCAGAGATTTTTGAGATCACCCCGGTTTTCCATTTGGTGGAGTTAAAAAAGTCCAGTGGAGATACATTGGAGTACCAAAAGCTTTTGAAACAAGATGTTAGGCCTGCACTTAAGGACATTGTTTGGACCTGGCAAGGAGAACAACCACAACAATTGCAACATGGAGTAGTACAGAAAGAGGAACAGCCTTCTCATTCTGGCATATCAGAGCTTGTATCACAACCAACTTTGTAATGAATATGATGTCCCTAAATTCCTTTTTGTATGTTGTGTTTTTCTTCATTATAGTTTTTTCATAGAATAAGGTGGTTAAGCATATTTGGATAGTTGCTCAACTTGCCTAATTAATAGTATGTTTGAACATTTGGGTCTTTTGTTCTTTATCTATTGACTATGTTGGAAATGGCATTTGGATTTTGCAGATTAAATGGTAAGCATTAGGAACTTGCAGTAACTTCATTAGCATACTTACTAAACTACTAAGCACCCATGACAGCCCCCTCTATGTTCCCTCTTGAAATAAAACTGCTTGACCATGTCTTTCTCTGTTACACTATTTAGGTTCCCTTATTTATATTGAATATGAAAATCAAACACGGTCAATTTTAATTTATAATCTTTTTTTTTTAAGATTATTAATTTGTAGGAGCAGCTTATAATGTTCTTGTCCTAAAACCTTAAATCGATGTACCTTTCCCTCTATGTTTCCATTGCTTTATCAGCATCTCTGGCTACTGGTAAGAATGGTCATAAATTAACTTGTAAAAGCTTAAATTATTATGTTAAGATATATAAATAGTTTTGTATTTCTTAAAGATTCTCTGATTAAAAGTCTTTTAGAGTTTAAGCATTAATAATGCACAAGCATTCTATATCTTGTGCTGAAAATTTTATTTAGAAGAAATATAAATGACAAGGAACAAATTTTATTTACAAGAAATATTTATACAATTAAAAGATTTTAAAATTTTGTAATGACCATATCTAAAAAGTTGATTTGGTCCTTTCCTGTTGTTCCTTAGGAGTTGAAAACTACGGGTCTGTTCGATTGTATTTTATTTTTTTTGTTTTTAAAACTGTTTTGTAAAATAGTTATGAAAATAGTTGTTTTCTATATATTTTTCTTTTTGAAAGTTAAAAATCAAAACAAAAAACAAAAACAACTCAGACATGTTCTTTAAACTTGATTTTAAAAACAAAAGATCAGTAATAATTTTCAAAACATTTTTTATAAAACATGTCTTAACAAACGAGTTTTTTTATTTTTTTTATTCTGAAAATTAAAAAATTATTTTTCAAAACAGATTTCAAACATTTTTTGAAAATCAGTAATAGACTACGATATGGATAAGGGCTAGCAAACCTTTGAAAAGTTATAATGCCTACTTTTACATCTTTAAGAGCTTATAAAGCTTGATTTTTAACACATGCGTTAATGACTGATGCACCTAATAGCTACCCCAGAAAGAGGCTCGATTGATATGCATTAATTGCATGCCATCGTGTGTGATGGGTAATTACGTTTATCATTGCAGTCACTTATTGCCCTGCATGAAAGTAAAGCTTTTCACTACAAGGTTTCTAAAAAGGTCTATGTCCTACCCTATAAGAAGAGGCTCACATGCTCCATATTAGTATGTATGCGCACTTTTTGTCTCCGTATACAAACTACATCTCATTCACTAACTAATTTGTGGTAAAGTAGTTGCATGTGCACATCACTCCTTACTTAATGGAGAACGGAGAGAAACGATCCTGAATAGTCCATGTTTGGTTTTCCATTCTATGATCAAAGGAAGCACCACATCCTATTCTGAACTCACAACAAGATACCGTTCATTTATTATTCGGGTCAAATTTTTAGTTTTATTTATAAAAAATATATAATAAATTACATGTATTTTCAAATAATTATGTCTATTTTCATTTAGTTATTTGACTCTTTTATGCAATTAATATTATAAATAAAAAAATTTATTGTCAAATCTTAACAATTAATTTTCTCTTTGTCGATTCTTTACTCGAATATGTATTTCAATAACAATAGACATAAATTCTCATGATAACAAAAAAGTATAATAAGATTTATAGTGTTGAATTAACAATCTTGTGAATCGCACTCGCAAAAAAAAAAAAAACACTACTAGAAATAATTTAATTTTAAATAAAGAATAAGATTAATTTATTCAATAAAATTCATATAAAATTTATCAATAATAAAATTATATTAAAAACAATTAATTTTAACAGCATTTATCTTCTTAACAGAAACTCATTATAAGTGAAAAAAATCAAGCTGGTTCATTGAATAAGCTGGTTCATTCTGGGAAAGGTTTTACGAAACGAGTTTTTTATCCCTTTATGTTCCCGAAAAAAAAAAAACTGATTTTGGGAAGGTAGTCATGCACACCCTTGTGATTGTATGTTCTTTTTTATTCCGAGAATGAGAATTGCATTTGATAACACAACAAATAATAGAATAAAAAATCATTTCTATAAAGCATAAATTTTTTCGGATCAACAATTTCCTTTTCATATGGTGAAGAGGTGGTGGTGGTGGCGGCAGCGATGATAGTGGTGGTGGTCACAGTGAAGGCATGGTAGTGGTGGTGGTGATAACAGTGGCTGCGACAAAGATGGTGGTAATGGTGGTAGCGGTGATGGCGGTAGTGGTGACGATTGTGGCATGGTGGCGGTGGTGCGGAGGTGGTGGTGGCATCGTAGTGGTGGTGGTGACGATGGCGACGATAGTAGTGACAGCGGTTGTGTCGAGATGGTGGTGGTGATGATGGAATGGTGAAGAGTGATTGAGAGATCCAAGTGTTTCTCATTTTATATCCTGGAACAAAAAAATAAAAAATCTTATGATTCTTTTTATTGTTCCCCAGCACATAAATTGAACCGGTTCATTTTCGGGAACAACAAAATAAATCATTTTTCTCAAAAGCTGTTCCTATCCATTTTTGTTCCACAAAACAAAAATTGAAAAAAAAATTGATTATGCGAAGGTTGTCATGCACACCTATGTCTATTTAGTATATCTTTTTTTAGATTATCTTCTCCTTATAAATATAAGTTAGGCCAAACAAATTTTTACAAAAGCTCTTATAATAAAAATAGTTTTTTTTTGGCTTTAGTGTGTGTCATTTAAAAGGATACAAGTTCTGTCATTTTAGTGATTTACACAAAGTATGACCGGTCATACTTTGTGTAAATCTGAAAAGTTACTTTTTTTCACTTTATACGTTAGCGATGTGACTGGGGAGAGAAAAAAAACTCCTTTTCAGATTTACAGAAAGTATGACCGGTCATACTTTCTGTAAATCACCTAAAAGGACACAAGCTTGTGTCCTTTGAAATGATACTTCTTTTTTCGTTTTTATTTTAATAATGAACAAAAAAATCAAAAAGCAAAAGCTCTTATGAATAATTTTTTTTTTTTTTGAAATGAAAAGCTTTGAAGTAATTTTTAAGTTAAAATTTTTATATAATTATCAAATAATTTTTAGCTTTATTTTTAAAACTTTTTCTTTTAATTTAAGCTTACAAGTCCTCACAAAAAAAAAACTTACAAGTACCTTTTAGCTTAAAAAGAAGGTATAAAGAGGCTTCAATAACTAAGTTTTTTTTTGTATTTTTGTAATCCAAAAAATCAATAAATAATTAATTTCTGTTTGTTTGTAAAACTAATAATTAATTTTTAGTATGACCACCTACGTTGCACCGACACGGGACACGACACTCCGATACGTTAATTATAAAAATTATTAGATTTCGACACGTTAGGACATGTTTTGATATTAAATTATATTTTTAATTTAAGTAGTATATATTATATTTAATATTCAATAATTTAACAAAAAAATGAAGTATATATTATATTTAATATCCACATTTTCTCTAAGCCTAACCAAGTCAATTTATTACGTGGCATATTACTATTGGCTCTCGCTATATGCTCTAGATCCTTCCGCACACAGCATAAGCCTCTTTCTCTTTCTCTCTCTGCTTCAAATTCTCTGGACAAAGCACTCCGACACTCCGAACACTCTCACTATATATTAAGTTTTTTTTTGTTGTTTGCAAAACTAATAATTAAGTTTTAGTATGTGATGCTCTCCGGCAAGTATACCGATCGCACAAGTAATAAAGTGATAAGAAAAGTTCGTCTCCACAGGGATTGGGATCGAATATCAAATAAATTTTCTCTTAAGGAATGGAAGATTTCAAATAGGGTTTTTGACAAATATTGTCAATTTGATGGAAATTGAATTTTGAAAATAAAAGACTTGTTTTTGTGATTTTAGATTGAAAAATAAAATAATAAAATTGAAAATTGATTTGTAAAAAAATATGAGAAAAGCATTGTAGCCAGGGGTCATTCACCAAATGATCCCCGCTTTTTACTCCGGATTGATTTACAATAATTATTTATATAATCACTCAGATAAATTATCCTCTAAAAAGAGTTAATAGTTAACCCTCAATTCCTTGAGGGGTTAACCCTTTAATCCCAAGAGAAACCTCAATTCCTTGCAATGCTTCTCAAGGGATCAAGTAATGAGCGCGATAATTTAAGCATCTGCAATCGTATACACGTCTATTCTTGGCACACATACATATTGTTATCTTACCCCTCTCGAGATCAAAACCCCAATATTCCTATCTAGGATTTTGATCCTCAGAATATCCCCAACTATCAGATTGATCAACTCTAACAAAGGGAATATAAAATTCGCACAGAGTAAAAATAAAGATAATTATATAAACCAAAAACCATAAATCAATCCTTCGTATGGGTTCACATATGGATCGTGACCCTGACTACAATAAAAATGATCTAGCCAATCAACATACTGACCGCTGATCTAAAATTCAACATAAACTAAAAATAAAATAGAAAGAAAAAGAAGAAGATGAAGAAAAACTAGAAGAAATCCTAATGGAGTGTCCTCTGAATTCTGTCGGATGTGAATGGTGTAGATGGCCCTTTTATAAAGCCACCTGGTGCATTGTCCATGTAATGCTGCGTGAGTAGATAAGGATGACACTTCATTTTGATGTAATGCTGACAAAGCATCCTATCTTTATTTGCTGCAGTGCCAGCTGTGCTTTGACTCAGCGCTTTGATTGCAGATTCTTTCCTTAATTGCTTCAGCGCTAATTGAGGATAGTTTGAAATGTGATGTAATGAGCTTTAAATGCTGATCCTCATAATTTTTCGAATCTCTTCCTTTTTAACTGGAACAAGATGAAGAACGAAGAACGCCACAGAGCCCTTCTCCTCCAGTCTCTCCAGATCCAGATGGAATGGAATTATCAAAATGTGTGGGATTTCCTCTGAAGACTGAATTGTGTGCCATGGAGTGTGTGGAGAGGAACCTTTACATAGGTAGCAACTAGGATTTCGCCGCGTCTTCCAAAATTACCCCTCTGATGAAACGTGTAATGGAATAATTAATTACAACTTTATTACCGAAACGAATAACGTAAAGATTTAATTAAAACTTTATTACGTAACTGAATAATTAAATTAAAACTTTATTACGTAACGAAAGAATTAAATTAAAAACAGTTTTGAATTCAAATTTTGAATTCAAATTTTAAATTCAAATTTCACTTCTTTTTCCTGTAAAAACACAACTAAAAGGTGCATATTATTGACATACAAAGAATCAACATAATTAGCAAATATGTATTTAAATTGCTCTCTTATGACTCAATTCTTGTCAATTTTAACACAGAAAAATCACACTTTCCAGAGGCACATCAGTATGACCACCTATGCTGCACTGACACCGACACCGACACCGACATAGGACACGACACGATACTCCGACACCACACGGCACTCCGACATGTTAATTATAAATAATATTAGATTTTAACACGTTAAGACATGTTTTGATATTAAATTATATTTTTAATCTATGTAGTATATATTATATTTAATATTTAATAATTTAACAAAAAAGAAATGAAGCTAAACTGATAATACCAATCAATTTTTCCAAGAAACAAAAGATATCTCAAATATTTATATTAAGTTCAATAAAATAGTAATTGTAATCCAACAAATATAATAATTAGAAGAAAAAAATGCAACACAAATACAACCTTTGAACTTTTTTTTGAGTTTCTATAATGCGTGTCGAAAAGTATCGAACATGATACACAAGATTTTTTGAAGTGTCATTGCATCATAGATGAGAACATATCTTCCCGTTTTAAATCTCTTAATAATTGTTATAAAAAAAATGTCTTGATACTTAAGCTCCTTTTATTAGAAAAAAAATAAGAGAGGCAAAAAAAGAGGCACAATCCATCTCTTTAGGGGATGTTTGGTAGAGGAAAAATTAATTTTTATCCGGGAATCTCGATTTTCAAAAATATGATAAATATATGGGAAAAACATCTATCCTTTTAAAGGATATAAGCTTATATCCTTTTATATCATAACCGTTGGTTTCTGTCCATAAACTATTATAATCTATTGGGTCAAACTTAAGAGGCCAAATTTATTATTAATTAATTAATAATTTTGATCCAATAAATTATAACCATTGATGGATGGAAATCAATAGTTAGGATCTAAAAAGATATAAGCTTATATCCTTTAAAATGACAGATATTATTCCCTAAAAATATTCAATTTATAATAAAATCTGAAAATTAAAAATTTAGAAAATTTCAATTTTTTAGAATTTTTCAAAATGATAATATCTTGACATAAAAGGCCCATATCCACTTTTTCTCTAAGCCCAACCAAGTCAATTTATTACGTGGCACTTTACTATTGGCTACAATTCTCTATATATATAAGGTGGAAGCTGCTACCAACGCTCTTCCTATATGCTTCGGATCTTTCCGCACACAGCATAACCCTCTTTACCTTTCTCTCTCTTTATATCTCTATCTCCTTCAAATTCTTTGGACAAAGCACTCTCTCTCTCTCTCTCATAAGCCTCACAAATTCACATACAAATTTCACATCTTCGTCTATAAAAAACCCTTCTTTCGAAATCTTCCCGCTCTTTCCCCGCTCTTCTCACTCTTTAATCTGCTTTTTTTTGTCCTTCTTCTCATCTTCCTCAATCAAAGATAAAAAAACCCTAATTCAATTCTCGTCGTTCACGGATCAAAACCCCTAATTGATTTTCTCCAAGGTCTGATGATTCTTGCAACTGCGTGTGATCTAAATAGTCGTATTTAAATCCCCAATTCATATTTTACTTTTTAAATAAAGAAATAATTTAAATAAAAAAAACAAGAATTCGATTGGTCGCATGAAAAAAATTTCTCCCAAACAAGTATGTTCTTTTTAACTTTTAAGATCTGGGTTCCTTTTTAAATTTTATTTTTATGTTGCTTTCCATGTAAAGAAAAATAAAATAAAAAATGCACCTTATTGTTTGGGGTGTACTAATAAATCTGGAAGATTCTGGTTTTGTTGATTAGATATAATATTTAGGATTCATGGCTGACCAAGGACTGGAAGGTAGCCAACCGGTAGATCTACAGAAGCACCCTTCTGGGATCGTGCCTACCCTTCAGTGAGTATCCAATTTTTATTTTTATTATTATTTTTAATATCAAGTGCTTCCTCCTTTACTGGTTGTAAGCATCAGATGGATAACTATTACATTTTACTTGCTTCATGGAATAATAGGAAGTGAACTGATGTTGTTAGTATCCAGTTGAAGTGATTCCCCCATGTTGTCGTTTCTTTTAACATGTATGATGATATTATTTAGAATTCAACTTTTAAATAAGGGAAAAGTTATACTTACCATCTCTTTTCCCCTACCATCACTTTTGTGATTGTTGGATCAAAATCAAATCAACGACTATCACTTAATGTTATTTTGTAATCGTTGATTTAATTTTAATCCAATTATGATAAAAGTTGTTATAAAGGAAACAAGGTTATAAGTATAACCTTCCTCCGTAAGTAATAGCGAAAAATCTTTTTGGAAGTTCAATAAGTATGACCAATAACCAATAACCTTCCTCTATAGCATGTATTTATCTTCTTATATAGATTATCCATATTGGTGAGATTTGTTTTGGGTGTTTCTTAAAGGAATGTGTTTATCTTTAAACCAATTTACTGTGATGTTGTGCCTAATAAGATGGCAAAATGTATTGGACCGACCACTTTCCATGATGGATATCTGTGTGTGAATGTGTTGTAGTGGAGAGGCGCTTCATGCCACTATCATGGCTCATCACATAGATACAATACAATCTCTATTTTAACCCCCTCCCCTCCCCCCCCCACCTGAACTTAAATCACATGTTAAGACCAATTAATTGATCTTTTTGTATCCCTTGACCACTCTCTGATAAAGGATTTCACACGTCATGTTGTCCGGTGGTCGTATGACTGTATCATACCTAGTTCTGTTATTAACTACTTTGGATTGATAACCTTCACTTCAATTTATGTCAGAATATCTAATATTTTTTCTTCTATATATATATTCACTATGGAATATGTAATAAATATGCTTCTATTTACGTTGGCATATCTAATGAATTTTCTTCTATTTACATTTGTATAATCTAATAATCAAGCTGTTTGTACTGCCAGAAATATTGTGTCAACAGTCAATTTAGACTGTAAATTGGACCTTAAAACAATTGCACTCCAAGCTCGTAATTCAGAGTACAATCCCAAGGCAAGTGTCGTTCGCTAATATTGAATTTTACTCATATACATATATGTGCACAATTGCAGATGTGCATTGTGCGCTTTTTTCTTTTTCCCTTTGCTTTGGAAGTACGATGAAGGTTAACTTGGTGTTGTATGGTTATAATGTCATGTATCCTGCTTTTTGAAAATTATTGCATTTTATCTGGTCTAGAGAAGTTTGGTTGATCTAAGACTAATATTTTATATCATTATCACTTTTGATATCAGCTACTTGTCACTACTCCTGTTATTCGAAATCAATAATCAGCCTATGTAATATATATGCTCGTTCTAGTTGGTCATTCATATGTTGAGCTGATGTTTATGATGTGATTCTTTGCAGCGTTTTGCTGCTGTCATTATGAGGATCAGAGAACCAAAAACAACTGCGCTTATTTTTGCTTCTGGCAAGATGGTAAGCTTCTTTGCTTCACCTGCTACTTCTGTCATAGAGTTATATTTTATTGTTGTTTCTAACATTGTCTTCAAGTAAAAAAGTGGGTGAAGTTGTATGTTAGTTGGTAGTCGTATGCTATGAAGCATCAATACATGAAAAAAAAATTTCATCCTTTCTCATTTGTGATTCACTATACATTTTGATTCACTTTATTCTGTTCTAACATTGTGATTCACTTTATTCTGTTCTAATAATTGATCATGAACCCTATAATTCACTATACATTTTGATTCACAATTTGTGAAATTGACCTTTCAATTGCGATCTGATTCATAGTTCGATAGCCATGGCTGCAGAATGATTTTTTTGTCTTCTCTGCTTTATGCTCAAGGCTATTGCAAGACCAATTCATTTGGTATGGTGCTTTTAAAGGGCTTCTGTTTCTAATGTTGTTTTAATTTAATTGGCATGGCTAGGTTTGTACTGGAGCTAAGTGTGAGCACCAGTCTAAATTGGCAGCAAGGAAGGTATGCTATTTTTTTTTCTTTTTTCTTTTTTTAATCTCATTCATCCTGCATATGTCATTGTTGTTTCTCGAGTGGAGGAGCTGGTGGTTAATTAGACTGGGGAGCTAAGCCATCAGTGGTAGCTTTGTTTTGATCCTCTTCATCCTGTTGTTTTGAGTAAAATGAGCTCCTTAAACAATTGAAGGATGATGGATTTTTTAATGTCCTTTTCATATGTGTATAAATTTGATCTACATATTACTTTATGCAGTTAGGATCGGAAAGCCCTTTATTAGAAAAATATATTATAATTTATCTTATTTTTCCTCATTTAGTATGCTCGTATTATCCAGAAACTTGGTTTCCCGGCTCAATTTAAGGTACTGCTTCTACTCTCCCTCATTATCTTTACTGAATTTTTTACATCTACTATTGTTTAATTGCTCATTTACTCTTTTTTCTATTCACAACCTAAATAGTGCTTGGTTAATAGTCGATTTGTATGTTATTCTTCAGGACTTCAAGATTCATAACATTGTTGCCTCTTGTGATGTTAAGTTCCTTATACGGTTAGAGGGTCTTGCAAATTCCCATGGTGCTTTCTCAAGCGTAAGATATTTATTTATTCTTTAAAGAATTCTTAGGTTTGGGTTGGGCTTTCAATGACTTTCACATTAAAAATATATTTTATTTCATAATTAATGTTGGACAATCTTGTCGTAATTTTGGTGATCGTCTAATATAATTTATTTGGTGTTTTCTTGAATTATATATCTGATGTGAAATATTCAATAGTAAAACTGTATTTTGTTTCAAGTGCTCTGTTTTAAAGTATGGAAAACATTGATTTGACTGATTCTTAATTGGGTTTTCATTTTATCCTTTAACATAACACAATAAACTTTCCTACCCACAACATTTTTTGGGGCCCGCACATTTTTTTTTTAAAAAAAAGAAAAAAATATGGCACGTAAAACGAATCTCTATAATATTACACAATCACTTTTCCTACAACATAATAAACATAAAACTCATCTTAATTACAGATGCAAAACCAAAACTAATGGTACATGGCAGCTAATTTAATTTTCATTGGAAGAAGCTGCTTTGGTCCTACTAAATTCTTCCCCAAACATTGGAGATACTTATTACATTTTTAAAAGGTTTTTATTGAGAATTAAAATGGAGGGAAATGGTGAAACTTAACGAGTAGTATTATAAATCACGATGCTTGTGTGGTAATGAAGCATAGATGAATGATGGAAAGGGCCATCTTAAGTTGTGTCTTTGCATGATCAATTAGATTCCTCGTGTCTTTTTATTTATTTGCATTAAAGTTTAGGAATTGAGGAAAATGGTGGATTTATATTGAACTTGTTTGTGGTGGCAGTATGAACCCGAGATATTTCCGGGTCTAATCTACCGAATGAAGCAGCCCAAGATAGTCTTGCTTATATTTGTCTCTGGAAAAATTATTATAACAGGAGCTAAGGTAATATTCTTGCTTATAATTTTTTTTTAAACATTTTTGGTTCACTGGATTTTTTATATTTGTTTTGTTTCCATCTTTCAGGTGAGAGAGGAGACTTACACAGCTTTTGAGAACATATATCCTGTGCTTACTGAGTTCAGGAAAAATCCACAATGGTATGGACATGGCTTTATGCATTTAGATCTTTTTTTGCTATTTATTGGGTATATAGATTGTTGTAATTTCAATGAATTGTCGTCATTGTGTCTACTATTGTTTTTGCTTTCTTCCCTTAACCATCAGGATTGTAACTGCATTAACTGTAGATACCGGAATCTAAAATGTAGATACTGTTCTAGATTGTATTTTTATAGAAAAGTTGGATGTATTCATCATATGAATTGAACTTTGGTTTCTTTTGAGCGTTTTCATGGTGTTGTTTAGAGCACGTTTCTCTGTGTGTGTGGGGTATATGGCAGTATGGGTTTGTCACTCATTACGTGCTCCTAATGCCATATTTGGATTATTTGATGTTTATGGCAGATAATTGTCAAAAGAGCATGAGCAGTGTTCTCGCTCGTGGAAGTTTAAATATTAAGGCAAAGGAGATATCTGCATTGATAAAAAAAAATTAAGACAACAATTTTGTGTTGTTCTGTCTCTTTTTTTTTTATGGGTCTTGATATAGTTAAGTCGAGAGGATATTGTTCTATTGAATTGACATATTATAAAATGATTTTGAAAAGGAAGAAGGGAAATAAAATAGAAAAGAAAAAAAAAGTGGGGGAGCCAGATGGAAATAACACACTTTAGTTCTGACAGTTTAGCATCTCATAAAGTTTTAAACTGTTTTTTGGGTTCCATGTCGAGGTGTGTCCTTAAGGCTTTGTTTGGGAGTTTGAAGGGAAAGGGAAGGAATGGGATCCAAGGGGGAGAGAGGGGAAAGAAGGGGAGGAAATTGGAGGGTGTCCCCTTTCTTTGTTTGGGAGTCAAAAAGATGGAATGGGAGGATAATGGAGGGTCAATGAGATATTTTTACCATTTTACTCTATTTTTTTAATTAATATAATTATTATACTTTACAAATGAAATTCAATTTAAAATTTCTAAAAAAAAATTAATCATATAATTTTTATTAAAAAACATTCTCCCTCTAAAAATTATTTTCTCCTTCTAAAAATTATTTTCTCTCTCTAAAATGATAATATATAAATTATTGTTCTGATTTTAATGGGAAGGGTAAAAACGTAATTTTAAATATTTTACCTCTTAAATCACTTGAAAAGGGGGAACTTAAATTTTATGAAGAAGTGAGATTTTGGAAGATTTAGTAAAGATTCCCAAAAAATTTACCTCATTTGTTTTAACTCACAAACAAGGGAAGGGCTTCCTAAAATCCTCCCTTCCCTTTCCTTCCCCTCCTAAAATCATCTCTCAAACAGACCCTAAGGCTTTGTTTGGGAGTTTGAAGGGAAAGGGAAGGAAGGGGATCCAAGGGGGAGAGAGGGGAAAGAAGGGGAGGAAATTGGAGGGTGTCCCCTTTCTTTGTTTGGGAGTCAAAAAGATGGAATGGGAGGATAATGGAGGGTCAATGAGATATTTTTACCATTTTACTCTATTTTTTAATTAATATAATTATTATACTTTACAAATTAAATTAAATTTAAAATTTCTAAAAAAAAATTAATCATATAATTTTTATTAAAAAACATTCTCCCTCTAAAAATTATTTTCTCCTTCTAAAAATTATTTTCTCTCTCTAAAATGATAATATATAAATTATTGTTCTGATTTTAATGGGAAGGGTAAAAACGTAATTTTAAATATTTTACCTCTTAAATCCCTTGAAAAGGGGGAACTTAAATTTTATGAAGAAGTGAGATTTTGGAAGATTTAGTAAAGATTCCCAAAAAATTTACCTCATTTGTTTTAACTCACAAACAAGGGAAGGGCTTCCTAAAATCCTCCCTTCCCTTTCCTTCCCCTCCTAAAATCATCTCTCAAACAGACCCTAAGGCTTTGTTTGGGAGTTTGGAGGGGAAGGGAAGGAAGGGGATCCAAGGGGGAGGGAGGGGAAGGAAGGGGAGGAAATTGGAGGGTATCCCCTTCCCTTATTGGGAGTCAAAAAAATGAAATGGGAGGATAATGGAGGGTCAATGAGATATTTTTACCATTTTACTTTTTTTTTAAATTAATATAATTATTATACTTTACAAATTAAATTTAATTTAAAATTTCTAAAAAAAATTAATCATTTATTTTTTATTAAAAATTACTTTCTCTCTCTAAAAATTATTTTCTCTCTCTAAAATGAAAATACATAAATTATTGTTCTAATTTAATGGGAAGGGTAGAAAAGTAATTTTAAACATTTTACCTCTTAAACCCCTTGAATTGGGGGAACTTAAATTTCATGAAGAAGGGAGATTTTGGAGGGTTTAGTAAAAACCCCCAAAACCTTTTCCTCAATTTTTTTTTTAACTCACAGACAAGGGAAAAAACCCTCCCTTCCCTTTCCTTCCCCTCCAAAATTCATCTCCCAAACAGACCCTAAGGCTTTGTTTGGGAGTTGGTTGTAGGAGGGGAAAGAAAGGAAATGGAGGGTTTTAGTAAGCCTTCCCCTTGTTTGTGAGTTTAAAAAAATGAGGGGAAGGAATTGTAGATTTTTACTAAACCCTCCAAAATCCTTCTTCTTCCTAAAATTAAAGTTCCCCCAATTTGGGGGGTTTGAGGGGGGAATATTAAAAATTACTTATCTACCCTTAGCATTAAAATGTAAATTACACAAATGTGAATCATTTTTAAATGTTACATTTTTAGAAAAGTCTCAAATACCGACAAAATTTATCGACGAAAAATATTTCGTCAAAAATAATGATGAAATTTTTGATGAAAATCACATACGTCAAAATTTTTTCATCAAAGCTAAAGAAGAAACAATATTTTGTCATAATCACTGACATAAATTTTTTACGGGAAAGAATTCAGTCAAAACTATTGACGAATCTAAATTTCGTTGAAACTTTCAACGAAAATTTTTTCGTCCAAAATTTGACGAAACACATCTCAACCGAAAAGTTTCACCAAAATTCTTTACAAAATTTACATTCCGTCAAGACTTTTCGACGGAAATATTTTCGCTAAACTTTTTGACAAAAATTTTCAGTCTAATATTCAAGGAAACACATTTTCATCGAAAATTTTCTACGGAAAATATTTTCGTCAAATTTTTTGATAAAAAATATTTCCATCAAAATTTTCAACGGAACACATTACTGTCAAAAATTTTCAACAGAAAATTTTTCCGTAAAAAAAATTGACGAAAAATATTTAGGTTAAAATGTTTGACAGAAAAATTATTCTATCAAAGTTATTTACTGAATCTATATTTCGTCGAAAGTTTCGAATGAAACATTTCCCTCAAAATATTTGGCAAAACAATTTCCATCAAAATTTTCATTAGAACACATTTCCATCGAAATTTTGAACGAAAAACATTCCGTCAAAATTATTGACGAAATATTTTTTACGTTTAAAGCATTTCATGGAGGAAATCATTTTCGTCAAAACCTTTGCCAGAAACTAAATTTCGATAGAAAATTTATTTTTGTAAAAATTTTCATCGGAGAAAAATTTCCGTCGCTTTTCGACGAAGAGTATTCTGACGAATTTTTTTTGTAGCTTGCAGCGTAGAAATTTCATAAAAAATATTATCTTTTTTAATATTGTGAAAAGTACAAAAATAATTTTGTTAGAAATTTTAAATTTAATTTAGTTTGTAAAATATAATAAATATATTAATTTTAAAAAGGGGTAAAATGGTAAAAATATCTCATTAACCCTCCATTTTCCTCCATTGCCTTTTTTTAACTCCCAAACAAGGGAAGGGAATACCCTCCAATTCCCTTCCCTTCCTTCCCCTCCCTCCCCCTTGTATCCCCTTCCTTCCCTTCCCTCCAAACTCCCAAACAAAGCATAAAGCTTTGTTTGGGAGTTGGTTTTAGGAGGGGAATGAAAGGAAATAGAGGGTTTTAGTAAGCCCTCCCCTTGTTTGTGAGTTTTAAAAAAGGAGGGGAAGGAATTGAGGATTTTTACCAAACCCTCCAATACCCTCCTTCTTCCTAAAATTAAAGTTCCCCCAATTTGAGGGGTTTAAGGGGGGAAATATTAAAAATTACTTATCTACCCTTAACATTAAAATGTAAAAACTACATAAATGTGAATCATTTTTAAACGTGACATTATTAGACAAATACCGACAAAATTTGTTGACGACACAAATATTTTGTCAAAAATAGTGATGAAATTTTTGATGAAAATCGTATGCGTCCAATTTTTTTTTATCAAAACTAAAAACGAAACAAGATTTTGTCATAATTACTAACACAGATTTTTTACGGGAAATATTTCCATAAAAAAATTTCGCAAAAACTTTCGACGAAAAATATTTCCATCAGAATTTGAGACTAAAAACATTAAGGCAAAAAAATTTGACAATTTTTTTTTTGTCAAAATTCTTTAAAGAATCTAAATTTCGTCAAAATATTTCCATCAAAACTTTCAATGAAACACATCCATCGAAAATTTTTGCCGGAAAAAAATTTCATTAAAATTCTTAACAGAATTTATATTCCGTCAAAAGTTTTTGACGGAATAATTTACGCTAAACTTTTTGACAAAAATTTTCCATCGAATATTTAAGGAAACATATTTCCATCGAAAATTTTCTACGGAAAATATTTTCGTCAAATTTTTTGATAAAAAATATTTCCATCAAGATTTTAAACGGAACACATTTCTGTAAAAAAATTTCAACAGAAAATTTTTCCGTACAAAATTTTGACGAAAAATATTTCGATTAAAATGTTTGACGGATAAATTATTTTCAAAATTCTTTACAGAATCTAAATTGGGTCGAAAGTTTCGAATGATACATTTCCCTCAAGATCTTTGACAAAACAATTTCCGTCAGAATTTTCATCAGAACATATTTCCATCGAAATTTTGAACGGAAAACATTCCGTCAAAATTTTTGACGAAATACTTTTTTCATTTAGAGCATTTCATGGAGGAAATCATTTTCGTCAAAATTTTTGACATAAACTAAATTTCGATAGAAAACTTATTTTTGTAAAAATGTTAAGAGGAGAAAAGATTTCGTCGCTTTTCGCGAAGAGTATTTTGACGAAAAAATAATTCTGTGACAATTTTCGTAGCTTGCAGCGTAGAAATTTTGTAAAAAATATGATCTTTTTTAATATTGTGAAAAGTACATAAATAATTTTGTTAGAAATTTTAAATTTAATTTAGTTTGTAAAATATAATAATTATATTAATTTTAAAAAAGGATAAAATGGTAAAAATATCTCATTAACCCTATGTTTTCCTCTCTTACCTTTTTTTAACTCCCAAACAAGGGAATGAAATACCCTCTAATTTCCTTCCCTTTTTTCCCCTCCCTTCCCCTTAGATCCACTTCCTTCTCTTTTCCTCCAAACTCCCAAACAAAGTCTAAGAATGGTCAATGACACATTAGTAGGAAAATGTGTGTATGGGTGGGACCTGTAAACGAAAACAAATGTTTCAATAGTATTGGAACTCAATGTATTTTTTCACTTGCTAAGTACTTCTGGCGTTTACTGTACTATCTTTCATTGTTTATATTTTGAGTTTTTGATTAGTCAAGACTGCCTACAGGGATACGGAAAAATTTACTCTTAAATGAGATATTATTAAGGTTATGTTTATCTCATTTTATATGAGATAAATAATTTTTTTACCCACATAAAAAGGGATTGAGTTTTATCACTCTTTTTTCTCTTTCCTCTTACTTATACTTTTATTTATTTCTACGACATGAGATAATATTTTTCCTATAACATAAGAAAAATATATCCCTATAAATAATGTATAAGTCTAAAATATTTTATACTCTTTATTAATCATTGATTTTCATTGCATTTAACATATTTAATTTATTAGAGATAAGAGTTCACGAATGTTACCACTTCAAAATTGAGCACATCAACATTAGAAGAATCTGTACTTGTTCTGTTTGGATTTTGGAAAAGTTAGATAACCCACCAAAGGGCTCAAATCTCAAAGGCTTCAATGATAGGGACACTATCATCAATTCATTATTCATCATCCTTAATGGCCAGCATTATCACGAGAAGTCGAGAACAATAACCATGTTAGCAAGCCTAATCTAAACTTGAAAAAATACGCATTACCCAAGTCCAGCGATGCGCTCTAAGCCAAAAAAATCTTGAGATTGAAAGGTGGAAACTACATAGGCCCACTTATCATATCTTGGTCATGGAAGCTGATGTCATATCATGATATATTTAGAAGACACAAATAGTTTTTAATATTTATATTTCTAATAAGTTTCATCAATTTGACATCTGTACTTGTAGTTTTCATTTCATTTATGCAGGAGTAATACGTAATCATTTATGATCTTGTACTCATTTATCAAGATTGTCTAGTTCTTTTAACAAAAGTTTCCTTTTTCTTTCTTATTTTCCCTTCCAAATAAAATATAGGTTTTGTTTTTTTTCAGCGGTTACTGCAGATAAATTATTTGTAATAAGTTTAATATGACGTTATTTTGAGGTGGAAATTATGGTATTTTTATAATTTAATTTATTTCAGGATTATAATAATCTTTATATTTATATTTTTTTAAGATTTTAATATCAAAACGACATCATTTTAAGAATAAATGCAGATAAATTATCTGCGAAACATTTTTCCCTAAAATATAATAAGAATGCTACACAATATATGTTTTGGAAGACGATTCGAAATAAATTAATGACGACAAAAGAAGCATGCCTCTTTACTTGGAGGGCAACGAAGAACAAATCAAGAGAAGGGATCAACATATATAGCCTGTTTTAATACTTTTTGTAAAAATAGTTTTTTGTTTTCCAAAGCAAAAAAAAAATATAAAAAACTCATTTGATAAAGTCTTTTTTGTAAAAAAAATAAATAATTTTTTTTTAGAATCAAATTTAGAGAATACATCAAATTTTTTTATTTTTTTTGTGATTTTACGGAAAAAAATTAGAACACAAACAAACTAACCCATAGTTTTTCCCCTCACATTGAAATTGAACTGAAATGTAAAGTAAAAGTGCTTTTTAAACACAAATGTAACATGAAGAATGAACAAAACTGTTTTTAAACGAGCATAGTTTTCATCTTAAAAAAAACAGATGCAAGTAGATAGAAAGAAGTAATGGTGCTATTTTGACAGCTTCGTGGCTATTTCAAGAGTTCATAAGACGATCCATGACCAATTTGGCAACTCAAGGAGCATCAACTGTGACAGCCACCTTTACTGTTGGCTTACTAGATCATTTGGTGATTTTAAAAAGAGGATTAATAACAAGCATCAACTGTCAAGAGTTTTTCGCTCATTTTCAATACTTACTTTTACACCTTTTAATTGGAGAAAGAAAGAAAGAAAAGAGAAAAAGAATGAATTTCTTTCTCTTCGTTTTTACCTTAAAACAGAGGTGTAGAGTAAAAGTGTAGCAAATGAGGTGTAAGAATAGCATGGTTGTAAATATTGATTGAAAGATGTATTAATAGTATAAGTAGCGATGTGCATGGAGCGATTCATAACTGATTTTAATAAAAACCGAACCGAATCGATTTTCAATCTCCTAAACCGGTTTCAACCCGGTTCCAAAACCGATTTATGGTTTATAACCGGTTTTGATTTAAAACCGATTTTAAATTGGTTTGAATTCAAAACCGGTTTTAAATCTAAACCGGTTATCAAGTTCAAAACCGGTTTTTTAACAAATTCAGAATCGGTTTTTGGTAGAAATATATTTCATCGAATATAGTGATGAATTTTTTTTGATGAAAATCACATTACGTCGAAAATAGAGACGAAACAAGAATGGGCCAAAATAACTGACATAAATTTTTTTCAGAAATAAATTCAGTCAAAATTCTTGATAGAATCTAAATTCCGTTGAAACTTTCAATGGAAATATTTCTATTAAACTTTTCAAGGATCAAAATTATTTGACAAAAAAGAATTACATAAAATTTTTTGATGGAAAATATCTCTGTCAAATTTTTTTACGAAAAACATTTTCATCAAGATTTTCAACGAAACACATTTCCAGCGAAAATTTTCGAAGAAAAATATTTCCGTAAAATTTTTATGAAAAATATTTTTGTAAAAAATTCTGACAGAAAATTTTTTGTGTCAAAATTCTTTACGGAATCTAAATTTCGTTAAAATATTTCCCTCAAAATATTTGACAAAAAACATATTCGTCGAAATTTTCGACGAAGAATATTTCCTTCAAAAATTTTATCGAAAATATTTCTGTAAAGATTTTGGACAGGAAAAAAAAATTCGTATAAGTTCTTTACAGAATCTAAATTCCGTCAAAAGTTTTCGACAAAAATATTTTCATCATCCATTTTGAAGGAAAAAATTTCATCAAAATTTTCGACGAAAAACATTTTTATCGAAAATTTTTGACAGAAAATATTTTCAGCAAAAAACATTTCTATAATAATTTCCAATGGAACAAATTCTTGTCAAAAATTATCGATGAAAAATATTTTTGAAAAAATTTGACAAAAGATATTTTTAAAAAATTTAGACAGAAGTTTTATCCGATTTTCATCAGACAAAATCATTTATGAGCTGTTTAATTTTTTTGCTAGTTTATTGTTTGAAAGTTTGAGTCAATTGACTAATATAATAGACATAATAAAAGATAATACTTATTTGTTTTTTAATTGTAGAGTAGTTTGGTTATGGATAACCGTGGATAACCAATAATTTTTATTATTTGGTAAGTAACCAGTTTATAAAATAAAATGTAATTTCATATGAAACCGATTTTAAAAAATAACCGGTTTTTAAAATATGAAGCGGTTTGATTATGAATCGGTTTGATTCTTTTGGACATTTTAAACACTCCTGAGTATAAGCAGTAACATTCAACTTGATATGAAAATTATAGCACGTAATTTGGGTGACTAAAAACAACTACTGAATCTCCATAACCGGATTCTCCAATATACCATCATAACAAAAAGGACACACTATGCACCCTTTAGAAAGGTGCCTCCTTTAACCCATATAAATAGGAATGAGCAGAGGGTACCCCAGGTTGTGTTCTCTATTCATTACCTGGCATGCAAGTACTTGATTTAGTGCTTTAAATTCAATATTTCAAGGTTATATAATTCTCATGAGAATTGAAATTTTATGTCGTAGAGATAAAAAGTTCAAATATATGGGGAAGGGAATACTCTAGGCAGCCTTTCCCCTACTTTTTGCAGAGAGGTTGATTCGAACCCGCGACCTGACACACCACGGCAAGCAAGCTTACCGCTGAGCCAAGCCGGCCCTTCATGTGAGACCCATGTGTTAGAAAAAATTATATGTGGGACCCATATCAGCACGAAAATCGAAGGATGTGTAGGAAAAATTTAATTCTCATGTTGAATGAGAATTATAAAACCCATATTTCAAATACTCTCATTTCACAAGTAATCTAAGTCAAACACAATCATATTCGTATCTCAAGAGTGGAAACAGAATTTCTTTCTCTAGGCCAAAGAAAAACATATTCATACCTTAAAAAAGAATATAGAATCATGGGAAGGATATACTTACCACCAAAAAAGTTTACCACCTTTACAATCAATTTAATCACCGTTGATTTCCGTCAATCTAACGGTTATGATTTATTGGATTTAATGAGAATTAATAATTAATTATTAAATGTGATCCAATAATTTCGAATAAATCATAACCGTTAGATTGACGGAAATCAATGGTGATTAGGTTGGTCGTAAATGTGATAAACTTTTTTGGTGGTAAGTATATCATGCACCTACAATCATTCATCTTTAATGTGAAGAGAACACAACATCAAGTATTTAAAATATTCCTCTAGATGAGAATCTATCATAATGAATACAGCATGAATATAAGAAAAGACTTGAGCAATTTCTATTCCAAACTAGAACTATAATCACATTTATAGTCTCCCTACAAGTCTTCACATCATGTCTTGTTCTTTTATACCGAGAATCACCTTGTAAAGGAAAAATATGCTTGTTCCTCGCTGTAAAACTTCCCCTATTATATCGGGCACGGTTTTTATGTTCTTGTTGGATTATTCAAATGTGATGAGTCTTACATTGGTTGATAATGGACTAAGTGATATGGATATAAGTGAATGGACCATGAACCCAATGCCTTAAGATTTTAGAACTATAATCACATTTATAGTCTCCCTACAAGTCTTCACATCATGTCTTGTTCTTTTATACCGAGAATCACCTTGTAAAGGAAAAATATGCTTGTTCCTCGCTGTAAAACTTCCCCTATTATATCGGGCACGGTTTTTATGTTCTTGTTGGATTATTCAAATGTGATGAGTCTTACATTGGTTGATAATGGACTAAGTGATATGGATATAAGTGAATGGACCATGAACCCAATGCCTTAAAATTTTGGGTTAAGATGTGGTGTTGGACCCACTTGGTATGGTGATGTAGTTTAGCCTATTGATGATGGTCCCTTGCCATGAGCTTCTCCTTGGACCCACATTATAGTGGTATTAGAGCCGGGTTGGGCTCGGGCTAGTCCGGTGGTTTGGCTAGGAGGCGGTTTGAGTACTCTGGGCCTAGTACTAGGTTGAAGGGGAAGCATGCCAATGTTGGGTTTTACACATGAGGTAGAGATTGTTGGGTTATTCAAGTGTGATGAGTCTCACATTGGTTGGTAATGGGCTAAGTGAAGTGGATATAGATAAATAGACCCATAAACCCAATGTTTTAAGGTTTTAGGTTGTGACATGGTGTCGGACTCAATAGTGTAGCTTTCGTCCATCGGTGGTGGTCCCCTGCCACAGCGTTTCCCTGAGAACCCATAGTTCTCATATAAATTTAATGGTTGAAATGAAACTAACATGAACTGAATTCAATGTGATATAGAGTAACCAAGTTGATCCTAATGGAGTTTGCTTAAAAATGAAACTGAGTATCATAAATCTGTCATGATTCAAATAAAATCGTGTATCAATTCCAAATGGAAACTAATAAAAAGATGAATGCTATACATAGGTTTCTAGCAAAAAAGATGGTTCTCAAATTCAACTTGTTTAGCTCAAGATATAGTCAAAATAATGGGAGCTGTCAGTTCATGGTAGAGAAGTAACACTATACAACATGATCGCTACATCATATGTAAGCAAATAACGAAAAGTTAAGTACTATTATAATCATGTTGCTGGTTAGCAATCAAAGACTCTACAGAATTAAGCATCACAAATTAATCTAGACACCACCTACTCATCGAAAGAAAATGCTATCAAAAACAGCATATATGATAACCCTTCCACAACTGCATAAAGCCCTATTCCTATAAAATACACTATAATTCAGTTGGTAAACAGAACCTTTCTTTCGTCTTCTTCTTGATGTGTCTGTAGGTGGATCTGAAGGGGGAAGCACACATACTAATTCTTATCCAAACCACAATTCCACGAGAAAGAAAAAAGAAATCACCATAGCATAAAAAATTAAGACACTGCATGTTAATGACATCATAATGGAAAAGGAAGGATCTGAAACAAGACCAACTTAATTCAATATAGCAAAGAAAGGCTGGTAAAAAAACTTTAAACAAATCAACAATCATTTATGAAAATTTCTCCTCTCAATTATTTGCGCATTGAGATTGTAACATACTATTAAAATTTGGTGCTAATCAGAAAAGACTTACAAATACAAGGCCTCTTTGCATTAATGTCACACCACCTTAAAGAGCCAAGAAAGTTTAGGCCTCTGAACTAACTGCATTCAGTCTCCACAACCTCATTTTCCATCCCCTTGACAGCTCTAATCAGGGTCCTAGTCATACCCTTGAGATAGAAGCTATTTTCTTTCATTTCCTCTTACACCTTTCTGCCATTTCCCTATCCTAAGCCTTCAAGCAGAGAGAATGGATCAACTTCTCATATTCATCAACACCGGGGTAGACACCAAAATCCTACATTTCAATCAATAATTTCAAAGCCTTATCAAACTGTTCTAATTTGCAATATCCAAGTATAAGTATCTGAGTTGTAAAGAACCAATTCAACCCAAAAGCTTAAGCTATTGGATGAGGTTACATTAATGGTTTTATATATCTTAACACGCCCCCTCACACGAGAGCCCACTGGGTTTGAAGGGTGGACAATACACAGGCCCACCTACCTGTACGAACAAAGAAATTCCACTTGAAAGAAAGTGAGGGGCGGCGAGGATCGAACCCGGGACACGAGGCTCTGACACGGGACACGAGGTTCATTACATGAGTTAACTCAAAATGCTTGTTTTTAGCTTCTGCCAAGATCTTCCTAGCCTCTTCCATCTCACCACCATTTGAATAACCACTAATAAGAACAGTATACATATACACATCTGGTTTCAAACCTCTACTTTCCATTAGTTTTATCACCTCCATAGCTTGTCCCATTTCCGCAGCTTTGGAATAGGCCATAATAATAAAATTGAAAAACAGTATTTCCAAGAGGTGGACCATCTGCAATCATTTTAAGATTAACTGTTTGGCTGCTTCAACATCTTTAATCCTACACAAGGCTAAAACAAAAGCTGAAAATGGCTTTATTGCATGTTTCCTCCTCTCCCTAGCGATATCATTCAACATCTCCAAAGCTAATTGCACACTTTAATTTCTTGACAAGTTAAGCAACCAAAAAAGTTAATGGAAGACATAGGTGGAACTTTCCCTTTCTCTATTGCTTCCATATACACTGCATGGGCTTCTTTAGCCATTTTGCCTTTACAAAACCAAGATAATATTTACCTACTTTCTCACCATCAGGCAGGCTTTGTGAATACCAAATGCTGATCGCGATAACAAAGAGCTTCAATTGTGAAGGAAACTATTTAATTCATTGAGAATCCTAACATTGAGTATACCCCATTGTTCTTTTTCTCACCAATATCGATAACCAAGTCCCAAAGAGAGTAGATTTCTTTCTTCCTTAGACCACTACCACCGCAACATATTGCAAAAACAAGGTATTCCATAACAAGGGTGGTGACCTTAAATGATTTCTCATTCAAAACCCACTAAAAATGTGCCGACCGAGTTCAAATACTCACTTTGTGAGTATCTGAGGAAGGGAATACTCTAGGCAGGCAGTCTTTCCCCTGCTTCTTGCAGAAGACTTTCCCCTTTTTTTTGCAGAGAGACTGATTCGAACCCGTGACCTGACACACCACGACAAACAAGCTTACCGCTGACCCAAGCCGGCCCTTCTCAAAACCCACTAAAAAAACCTGATAAGATTCTCACCCAGAACACATGGAGTTTCAATTACTTTGATTACAAAGCCTTTAAAAAAAATTAATTTTCATATTAGACAAAATGACCAATTACTTTTTTGGGAAAAGTCCATCAATGGTCGTTTGTTTTAGAATCATCTATGTTTTTGTGTTTTTTTTATCACATATGCTCTTTGGTTTGTAAAAGGTAAAAAATCACAATGACATGTTGATAAGAAAATACCCTTTTGCAAATCACAAAGATATATGTGATGAAAAATAAATAAATAAATGATTCTGGAGTAAATCATAGACGTATTGGTGAACTTTTCCCTATTTTTTTAATGAGTAACTTAGTTTTAAAGGTATTTTAAGTCACTACTAATTATTAAGATTTTCATTGAAAGTTTACTGAAAGGCACATTTTCATCACATATATAGAAGGAAGTGTAAGTACTCGCCATAAACATTAAGACTAATAGAAGAGCCAGGTACCTTGTTGACTATTTAGGAAAATGTTGGAGACACAACAGTTTAGCTTCATACAACTCTCTTTGGTGCATTATTGAAAACAGCGATATGTACGAATAGTAATTAAGTAAAGTACTAAAATTAAATTCTATATAATATAATATTTGCAACATACTACCAAACCGACCTTAGCTCAGTTGGTAGAGCGGAGGACTGTAGTTGGTGAAAATCAAATGGATATCCTTAGGTCACTGGTTCGAATCCGGTAGGTCGGAAGCTTTTTATTTATTTGTTTGTTTTTTAGTTTAGAGAAAAATGTGAAGCAGAAGTGCAGAACAATCCCCTAATAAACTGAGGAATAAAAAAAGGAAAATTCATTATTGTGATTACGAACTGTAGCAATATACATGAAGTTTTTGAAATTAAACAAAAGAATTCGTAAGAACATCAACGTGATATAGAGGCTAAGATCTTTTAAGTAGACAAAAATTAATCAAGAACGAGTTATCACGCATCATTAAGAGCAACAGGAAGATAAGTATATATAGTGGAGCTCACAATAGTGAAAGTTATTTTGGTTTCTCTAGTGGAAGCTCCCATAGTCGAAATAGGAGAAGCTAACATAATATACATGCTGATGAAACTTTTGGTGGCCACACTAGAAGATTTAATGTAGTCATAGAGCTTCCTTATGAAAAATTTTCTGGAGCCAATGTTCCTATTAATGAAAATATGTAGTATGCGACTACATCAAAGATATTTTGCAGCAAAAAAAAAAAAAATTAAATAAATTGTGGCCATAAGTAGTAATAGAAAAACTTGGGTGCTAGATCATTTAAGTATGAAATTTTCCAAATGTGGAAGAAGCATCATTGCTAGTAGCGGATCTTGAAATTTTTATAATAGGGGTAAAAACAAAATATTAAAGTTATAAGATAAAATAGACTAAGTATTAGAAGAATTATTGAGGGAGGGGACTAACTATTAGGACTAATAATTTATTATTGTAATAATATTTTGTACTTATAATAGTAATAATAATTATAAAAAAAAAGTTTAGGGAAAGGCATCTGCCAATTCACAGCCATCTTGGGTCCGCCTATGACATATGTTCAATGTCTAGACATATTTAAAACCTAACTAAGTAGATTAAGATTGAGAAAATAAAACTCGATCAGCTAAAAAATAAAAAAATGAAAAAAAATTAATTGGATTGATTTTAATTTTAATTTTGAAAACTATTCCTATGGAAACTGAACCACAAATTAATGGAGTGGGCATTCGATTTAGACTTGTATTATAAGATTGATAATTAGTTTAGAGTTGTATATGTTGTGTTGGAAATTCTAACATATTTTTACTATTAATTTGATATTTGGATTAGGTATTTTGATGAATGTATTATTTATGTGACTATTAAGCCATGTAATAACTGTCACTTATTTGTCATGAAGCAGGCATCATTTTGAAGAATATTCTGTTATTTTCCAATTAAACGAATTATTTGCTGGTTAATTAAGTGGGCTATTGTTGTTTAAATTAATATTATTAAACTCAAATCGGTGAATGACTCGATCAAGATACTAGCCTAATATGTCACCGGTTAAATTAAAATTATATTTTATATGAAATAAATAAAATAATTGTTGCAAAATGAATAATAAATAACAATGGAACAGAGGTAAATGAAGTGTCGGTAGAGTCCTCTTTTCGTGATTTGAATCCTCATTTTATCAAAAAATAAAATAAAAATCTGCTCTCCGGTTAAACAGACCCGGTTTAATCCCAATTAAATCGGTTGGTGGTCTAATTTTCAGGTTAACCGGTTGAACTGGCCAATTTTGAATCTTTGATATTAGCTAGTAGAGCTGGTAAAATGGGTTCGGCTTGGCGGGCTAACCTGCTGCCAAATGGGATGCGGCGAGCTGAGTTTTTTAATCCATCTCAAAAACAGAGTGGGATGAGACAGACTCATTAATTGGCGGGTTAATGACGGATATAAACTGACCGAGATTAGTCAATATAAAATAGACTCGGATTGACAGACCAACCCATCAAACGGGACAGACTGAGATTTTGGGTCCCTCTCAAAAAAAATGGAGCAAAAAGAGATTTTTTGAGAGATTAATAACGGAGCCCACCCACTTTGTCATTTCTACCGGCGAGTGGTACATTGCATGTAGTACAGATTATGCATGAAACGTAAAGTACACCTACCTTTTCTTCCGCAGTCGTTAAAGAGAGGGGTGGTTATGCTTTAGACCTTTTTCTATGAATCGTCAAAACTTGCGTCTAACATTGTTGCTTTTGCAAGTTGCTTCTAAGAAAATTCCAAGTTGAATTTGCTTTTGCAAGTTGCTTATATCACAAGTAATTATTCCCTTCGCTTCAGATATAATTCAATAGATAAGGATATCAACACGTGCATTGATTTCTTAAGATAACTCATACTTGATAAGCGTGTTTTATTAGCTGTATCATGTGATATGCTATCAAATTGTTCAGTGTTTGTACATATATAGAACCGTCGCTAATCAGTGTTATTGCTGGCTAGGCCACTTGCCACCTCAACTGCTAATATAAAATTATAAACTTTGTTTTGATATAACCTCAGACAAAATAAGATAAAGTTTAAGGTTGAATTTTGATAAAGTCATGAATTAAATGAATAAAAATAAATTTTCTTTGAAATTAATTATGCAATTTGGTGCAACTCCGACTTTTGGCCAAATTGTTAGGAAACTGAAAGGAAAGTACCTTTGGTAATCGTTATACTCAATGTAATTAATGCACGTTTTCAAAAATGTTTGACTCAATTATTGAAGTACTTTAAATGATAATAGGAAAAACAATTAAAATTAAAATTAGTTGTTCAACAAAAGACAAATAAAAGATACCTTTCAAAGTTTACCAAAAGAATAAAAAAAGATACCTCTGGAAATAATTCTAAACAAAAAACTTCACACACTTGATCCAAAAGTTCTTCGCTTGATATGTTCGTTCCGATATCAGCTTCTTCTTCCATCCGGCTTTCTTATTGTATATATTCCCTTTTCATTACATCATATTGAGGGTTTACTTTATAACAAAATAAATAAATAGAAGAATATTGTTTGTGTCTCATTTAGAAGTTAGTGCTCCAATTATCAAATTATTATTCAATGCGCAACTAGTTAATTTTCATGAAGTTCATGAGTACTTGAAGTGGTATAAAGGATAGGCATACATTAAACATGTTGCAAGTGGGTCCTTTTCCTTTAACCACCCTAATTGTGAGTAAAAGCATGCTGCATTGCATGCTTACAAGATTGTCTTACATCTCATGTAAATCCTCAGCAGCCTATTACTTTATCACCAAATAAATAACTAAATAAATAAGCTCTCACTTTTTAAACAGTCAATACTGTTTTTTTTTTTTTATTCCTTTCTGCAAGGAAGATTAATTTAACCAAAAACAAAACAAAAAAACTAAGAATAATGTAATACAATGTATTGCTATAGTTTTGGAAATTGTGATGTAATAAATAAAGGGGAAGGTTATAGTGACAAACTTTTTTTTTTACAACCATATCTTATCACCGTTGATTTCCGTCAATCAACGATTATCATTTATTGTGAATTAATAATTAATTAATGAGTTTAATTTGCTGAAATGATAACCGTTAATTGGAGAAATCAACGGTGATAAGATATGGTTGTAAGAGGTTGTAAAAAAAAATTCTAACTATAACCTCCCTCTCCCTCATAAATAAAAATGACGTAAAACTCACTTGGGCAAGTTAAGTGGATCATCCAAGCCAAATTTGGCAAAACATTTGAAGTCACGCAAAAAATTACAAACCTGAGCAGAATGGTTATTATGGTTGGTATTATTGTGTCATATGACAGATCATTGATGCAATCAATACGTGCAAATGTAAAATAAAACTAATTTTATTGTAAAAATAAATAAATAAAACTATTTACAATAAATCCATTCTGAAGTCACCGGGAGACAGGCACATCCGGTTTAAGAGCCAATGCAAGAAGCCGCGGCTTCAAAGCATCTTTCCAAAACCGTTCACCAATTGCCACTCCTCTCTCACTTCTCTTGACTTCAATCACACAAAGCTCATCCGTTAAACGGTAAACCCGAACCATAATT
The DNA here is from genome assembly GCA_032173675.1 of Gastrolobium villosum. Lineage (NCBI taxonomy): Eukaryota > Viridiplantae > Streptophyta > Magnoliopsida > Fabales > Fabaceae > Gastrolobium > Gastrolobium villosum. The sequence goes on from JAVKPL010004646.1 coordinate 140,138, forward strand.
CCAAAATTACCATTCAACCCCTCTAGCCTCACTCCTCCACAACCGCTCTCACCCTTTACCACTCTCACTACTCTTTCCATCTCCGCCGCCTCCTCCACCGTCTCCACCACCTTCTGCGGCAACTTCTCCGTGACAAACCGTTCAGTGGAATCCGAATGTTCCGGGTCAGTAAATAAACCCGACATGTCCAACCCGGATGAAAAAGATATCAAATCAAAAGCGTTTAATCTCTTAGTCACAGCCTGATAATTCTTCTCCCGTTCAGGTTCCGACCCGACCCATGTGTCCTTATACCCGCCATGACAGAACCATGGGTCCCGCATGATCTCATCAACGGTTATTCTCGTATTTGGGTTTGTGTCCAACAACCTCGATAAGAGGTTCCTCAGTTCATTCGATGTCCATTTCGGGAACCGAAACTGTCCTCTATAGATCTTCCTGTACAAAACCGTAATATTGTAATCATTGAAGGGCAAATAACCAGCGGTGAGTACGAACAAAACGACGCCGCAAGACCACACGTCCACCGTGGCACCATCATAGCCCTTCCTAGCGAGGATCTCAGGTGCCACGTAGGCAGGGGTCCCACAAACTGTATGGAGCAAACCTTCGGGTCGGCTCTTGTCCTTAATTGAGCCCAACCCGAAATCCGAGACTTTGAGGTTCTTGTTTTCGTCGACGAGGATGTTGTCGAGCTTGAGGTCGCGGTGGAATACGCCGCGGGAGTGGCAGTGCTTGACGGCGGAGATGAGCTGCCGGAAGTATTTCCGGCTGAGATCCTCCGTGAAGCGTCCCTCGGTGGCCATCACTCCGAAGAGGTCGCCGCCGGATGCAAACTCCATGACGAAGTAGATCTTAGTCTTGGTTGCGAGGACCTCGAAGAGTTCCACGGTGTGCGGGTGGCGCAGCCGGCGCATGATAGAGACTTCGCGCTCAACGTGCGCCATGTAACCGTTTTTCTGGACCTTGCGTTTGCTCACGGCCTTCACCGCCACGCTCTCCATCGTGTTCACGTTCCGCGCGTGGTACACCTTCGCGAACCCGCCAACGCCCAGCAACTTCACTATCTCGTATTTCCCGAACAAAACGACACCTGCTGATGCCTCGTCCATCGTCGTCGGGCACTCTTTCTCCATCCCTGTGTCTGCGACAGCGCCGTTTTGAGCAAAAACGGAAAGTGCAGAAGCCGTTACACTTTACAAGGAAAACCGTACAGTTTTTGTACGGAACTTGTTTCAAGAAGCACGCGCAAAGATTTGAAGTGCGTGCTGTGAGAAGGAAGAAGAGAAGCAAGGTAGTATTTATACATGATCATGTTTAAACTATGTGTGTAACAATCCAATTCTTATTAGTTTGATTATCTTTTACTAGTTTAGTTTAGTTTATATTTTAATTAGGGGATCATGTTTATTATCTCATACGTGCTAATTTAAATTGATAAATATTACTTTCTTATCTATATTGCTCTAAATTCAATTTTTCATGATTGATTATGGTTAGTATTATTTATTCAATAAATTCGATTGATTGATACAAAAAATAAAAATAAACATCTACCAAGCAGAAGAGAAAAATAAATAAATAAACGGACTTCACTCATATTTTGTGTATTGTTTAATGGAGAAACATATTTTTTTATATTTCATGAGAGGAGATTATATTTATTACCTTTTGTCCTTACTATTTTTTATTATTAATCTTATTATTATTAGATTAAAATAGATTAATATTTCTTACTTGATGTTATTTTATAATTGTTGATTTAATTTTAATCTCATGATAATAAAATTAATAGTAAAAAAGTAATAAGAAAAAATAATAGTAAGTATAAACTATTCCATATTTTATTGCTTAAGTTTATCTTATTAGCTTTTTATGTTTAAATTAATTATCTTATCTTATGAATAATTATGTTATTTATAATTTATCTCATCTCATCAAATATACAAACCATTATAAAATATCTAATTCATTCAACCGATCGCGAAATAAATAAATTAAATAATTATATTTATTTTTTAATTACTTCCTTTCAATGGAATCTATGGTGAGAAGACAGGTAAGCAATAAGTACAAGTCAAATCTTGTCACTCTTTTTTTTTTTTTTTTTTTTTTGAAAGAAAATGTTGTCACTCTGCTTTGTGTGAAACAAGCTGAGTTAAAATAATAACTGTCATGTTTCCAAAAACAAAAACAAAAATTAACTGTCAATATCCTTAACTCAGAGCTACTTTTATTTTTATAGGAAAAGAAAAAATATGTGGAATTTCTGTTGCATGTGGCACAAAACAAATACGTAAAAATAGGATATATGAAAAAAGAAGAAGAAGAGAAAATATGATTTTCAGATGTTTTTAACTAGGGGAATGCTAAAAAAATATAAACTGATAATCATATATTTTTTAAAAAATTATGATAAAATATATAACAAATTATAAATTTATTAAAAAATTATTTAATGAACTTTTTAACTAATTTATATAACTCTATGCTTTTATCTTTTAAATATATATTTATTAGATAATACTTTCAAGTAGCAATATTAGTAGCGGAGAATTCTTACTAAATTATTATCAACAATATCAAATTTTATAATTTTACATCAAATCCTAACTGTTGATTTCAATCAATTAACAATTTTTTATTGAAAATTAATAATTAATTAATAAATTTAATTTCCAATAATAATAATTATTGATTGACAAAAATCAACTGTTAAAATTTCGTTTGATACATCTGTCAAAGGATCCTGCCATATATATATATATATATATAATTTGAAAGGAAGTAATTAAAATAATTATAATTGATGAATTAATTTATTTTTTGATTGGTTAATTACATATTTTATAATCCTTTATACCTTTCAAGAGATGAGATAAATTATATAATAACGTACTTAAAAACAAGATAATTAATTGAAGAAATAAAAACAGATAAGATAAACTGAAATACTAAAGGACAAACTAAACTAGTAAAAGATAATCAAAACTATTAAGATTTGGGTTTTTACACATGTGATTTAAACAAGATCATGTTTAAATAGCTAATACTATGGGTGTTCGCGGCCTGGATTGGATCGATTTTGAAGCAAAAAATACCATGTCCAATATCTTTGATTTGATTATTTAATCATTCATTCGGTTTGAATTTTTTTAAAATTCGATACGATCCAATTTGATTCAGTTTGGATTGCATCGTTTTTCGATTTTTTGAAAAACCTAAAATTTCAGCCACAAAAATCACTAGTTATATATAAAAAAATTCCAAGTCTTCAAACTAAAATAAGTCTTAAAACTCATGAGAAGTTAAAATAGATTAACATACAATAAAAATTAAAATAAGATAGTTTGCTATCAATAACATCCAAGATTTCAAATCACCATCTTTCAAAAATAATAAATACGTAATACATTGGATCAGTTTTCACCGACCAAACCGAAAACTAATCTAATCCAATTAAAATATGAGTTTTTTTTTTTCAATTTTTCAATTTTAGATTAATTCAGTTATCAGCTTTTCAGTTCGATGAGCTGTGTTTAAATCGATTTAGATCAATAGATCAACATTGCTAGCCCTAGCTAATATCGTGTATGGTACCCATTATATTATATATCTTGCTTCTCTTTTTCCGTCTCCCAATAAACACTTAAATCCCTTCAAATCTTTGTGCGTGCTTCTTGAAACAGGTTCCTTACAAGTTAACATTTTTTCAAACCCAACTAAACAACCTTCCCATTATATCTATCTCATTTGTTCTATTCTCTCAACCTCCTCTTCAGTGTAATTGCTTATGCACTTTTCGTTTTGCGCTACCGTGGTTTTTTTTTTTTTTTTTCTTTCGTAAAAACAAATAACCATAGTAACTATAATGTTTTTTAAATACCACTATATTAGCCACTGTGGTATATAATGGCTAAATATAATTATAATCGTAACTAATGTTAAAATAAGTATAGGTTAAAGATATTTATCCATTTAATATGATCTTCCATCTTGAAATGATTAATTTTCAGCTGTCGGTTGGAGAATATATTGGGAAAACAAAAAAAAAAAATATAAGTTAAAGAGAGATGTCTGAAATTAAAAATAAGTATATAAGTTAGATTAAAAGAGTCTGAATTTAAAAAATTAAAATAATGGTATTTTTTTATAAAAAAGAAAAAATTATAATTTGAATTATTTTTAAATAAATAAAATTTAATTTAATTAACAAAAAATGTAAAGTTTAAGGAAAACCTAAGATTTTCATTCAGGCATTCACCTCGAGCTACTTATTGTTGATAATAATTTACTAAGAATTCTCCGCTACTAATATTGCTACTTGACAGTATTATCAAGTAAATATATATTTAAAAGATAAAAGCATAGAGTTATATAAATTAGTTAAAAAGTTCATTAAATATCAATTAATTTCAAAGTGGCTAATCAAAGTAAGTTTTGGTGTAATACAAGTTTATAATTTTAAAAATTTTAATATAATTAAGCACACTATTTTATCAAACATATAACTTAGAATTTACAATAGGGGTGAGATCTTTTTAATCAAATCTTAATCATTGGTTTTCGTGAATTTAATAATTATAATTTATTGAATTATATTTATTAATTAATTATTAATTTTTAATAAATTATAATCATAAATTAATGAAAATCATCTATTAAGATAAAAAAAAATTGACACCGATATCAATGCTCTTATCATTTTATACTAACATAATTTTGATCGCTGAATCTAATAAAAAAATGCTTGGATATAATTGGAGAACGTGTCGGGTAAGAAAAGTGAGTACCGAGTACGGAATCCATGGAAAGGACAGTAAGCAATCCGGATACCCTGTAAATACAAATTTTGTCGTGTTTGGTTCGGGTTTTCTTATGACAACTTCAGGCAATACAAATTGAGATTTTATGAAGCCAATGTTTGGTTTAACGCTTTTAAAAACTTCCCCATCAAAATGAGTTGGCCATGCTTTTACAATTCTTTGCAAAAAATAACGAGAACTCCAAATCTGACTAAACTACTCTTAGGGGGCGTTTGGTATGGGAGAAAAAAAAATTATCCTGGAATTATGATTTCTTTGAAAATGGTGGGAAAGAGACTTTTATGGGAAAGTGACAAAAAAGTTGTTTGGTAGACCAAAATTTTACTGGAAATATTGGGTTAATTTTTCCATGTTAATATTTGGTTGAAAGTAAAATATTAGTGGGAATGTAGACTGATTTTACAATAATACCCTCGAATTTGAAGTTGTTCTACGGGTAAAGGGCCATGTTGAATCTCCTCAGCTTCGACTTGTTGTTAGGTGTTTTCTGCTGTCGTTGCTGCTCCATACTTGCTGACATTAGACCCTCAAAGATTTAATTTTTATGAACCCTTAGGGCAAAATAGAGAGATGGGCAATGTGGGGTAGAATGTGAAGAAATCTTCACAAACAGAAAACGAGAGAAGGAGGAAGAAGAGATATGGAAATCGAAGGAATAATATGAGGATGTTATTCTCTCGAAGAATATGGATGCCAATCTGCAGAAGGAAGAGCTTCTTGTGAAGAAATAATACGCAGCTCATCTGGTATACATTAATGGGTACGATAAATGAAAAGGTAAAAAAGTCCAAAAAATTATTAATAATTTGTCCAACAAACCGGATTCCATAAATACCACCTTTTTTTGGTATTTTCAGTTGGTATTTTGCTTCATAATTTGTACTAAAATCAAAATCATGGATAAATTGGAATCATGGGAAAAAATATGCTTCTCTTGTACCAAACATGGGTATATGATAATCCCCCAACACTTTTCCAGGATTCTAAAAAAATCACCCCTACCAAACAGCACCTTAGCGTCAAAGTTTCACTTCCCTCTAAAAATCAGATTGTACATCTGTGCTTGCTCATTGCCATGGTCTCCGATGCGAAAGAGGTGTGTAAGCTCATTGTTCATTCCACTGACGGTTGAGAAAGTAAGGAAATACAGAAATTAAAATTATGGTGTTGAAGTTTTAGTCAAGTGACTGTAATGTCTACTCATAAAACAAAGCAAGAATGTTGAAGGTTGCATAAAGTGATGACGGAACATAACCGGCGATACAGTGCTGGAGGACAAATGTGAATGGGTTGGGGTGGCTACTTGTATTAATATTAAAAAATTATTAAGGGGTTACTTATGTAATTTTATATCATTTACTTATCAATATTTTATCCTCAACCAAACAAAGACTTCAATAACTTTAATCAATTTGTCTGCTAATATTTTGTCCAACCAAATAACTTTTTTTTTTTTAACTTTCTACCCAATCACTTTCCCTGCTGATCCCTACTAATTACATTTCCTTAGTAAAAAAAATTTCACCTAAATCAAACACTTTAAGATTTATTGGGTAGTGTTTGGTAGGAGATTTTTTTGAGATTCTAGAAAAAATAATAATGGTAATCTTATTTTTCACGTTTGGTATAAGGTTTTTGAATTTTTTTTTGAGAATCTCATTTTTTTGAGAATTTATTTTGCATACAATTTTTTTCCAAAATGCCATTAAAGAATACCACCAAAAAATGTGGTATTTTTGAAATCTTAGGTGATAGAAAAATCTTACATTTTTTTTTTTGGAATAATATTTTGAACAGCTTTTTAGTAACATTTCAGGGAAAGTAACTTTCCCACCATATTCCTGCAAATCATGATTTCTGGATGTAAAATTTTTTATCCTCGACCAAACACCCCCTTAATTTTTTTTTTTAATTTATAATGTTTTCATGGTAGAAAATACTTATATCTCTCTAGATATCATAACACATTTATGTCTTTCTTTCGTTATTACCCTTTAATGAAGCGCGATGCACTTGGGCAATGCTTCTAGATGCAACAAGCAGGCGTTTAAAAGAGAAAAATATTTCTCTAGTTGTTGTAAAAAAATTTATCTACCACACATTATGTATTTTGAAGAGTATATGGTCATTGGCACCTTAAATGATCATTGGGCTAAATAATGGTAAGTTGATGATTAGTATGATAAATGGCTATGTGAAGTTTGAAAAAATAAATAGCAACCTTACTAGCATCATTCAGCCACTATGTGGTTATGTGACCTATGTATAGTTTTTAACTCAATTAAATTCTTGTTGTTTAAATCAAATAAAATCAAGTGTATCTTAAGTATGGTGAAAGTGTAAAAACCTAAGTTAACCTGTATGTTAAGTTATTTATGTTGAAAGTGTCATTATGTAAGGTTTTAAGAATGTGTCTAAAATAGGGTTAGGCTTGTGAATTGGTAAGTAGAAATGTGAAAAGGATTATGTGAACTAACTTAAAGAAGAATTTCGAAATATGTATGTACATAAGAGGATTTCTTCAATTACAAGTAATTATGTATTGACATAAAGATCATGTTTGAATAAGTGATCTTGTTGTTACGGATATTCGAATAGCTTTTGTGACGTACGATAGGGTTTACAGGAAAATTAGTTCCAGGTAAGCTCTTGGTTTATGAGTTTTCTCTTATATGTTGTTCCACCATGGTCCAATAGGATTCTGGTTCACATGGTATATGTTGTGATTGTGATGAATGTAGATATATAGTATAATTGCATTTATATGCTCATGCATATGTTATGATATAATGCATTGGGATATGATAGTCATGATATGATATTATATGATATGGTATTATGTATGATTATATGATATATAGTGGTATGGTATGATGTAATAGATGGATAATGGTTCTGATCAGTGAACGCATATATGTGTGATCTTCCAACGAGATACAATATAATAACCCTCACATGTAGTGTGGATTTAATTATGAATTAATGATTTTAATCATGATATTGAAGAATAATTATAAGAAAAGTAGAAGAAAAAGAAATTAAGTTACCTTCGGTGAAAAATAAGTTAAAATGACAGTTAAGGAGTAAAAGTGTGGATAGAAAAAATTACTTAAAAGGAAAAAGTAAAAATACAAACATGACTAGAAAAATATTCTAGTCCATTGGGTAAAGTTTGGTAAAGAATATAGGTGATTAAATAGATAAGCCTTTACCCAGTTGAATTTCACTTAACCTATGTAAGTGAAATATGTTAAAAAGCGTTGTATTCTTCTTCTTCCTTCACGCGACGTCGACAGAGAGCAAAAACAAAAAGCAAAGTTTGAGAAATTCTTCAATCTTTGATAACTTGAGCTAGGTTGATGAAATCAATCCATTCCAAAGCCTAAAGTGTGTCAAATTCCATTATCTACAAAACCCATAGCTTAGTTTTAGTTGGGAGTCATTATATTGAGAGATTTCTACATCTCTAGGTCGCGGGTACTGTTCACAAGAGGAGAAAAATGATGTTTTTCTTGGCGTGAAGGCTTGGATTGTCTTCCTCTTAGCGATTTGAAGCTTCTAAGGTAAATGCCCTAACTCTCCTCTTGTGTTTTTGGAGAAAATGCATGATATAGGGTTGTATAAATTGGGATTAAATGGTATGAGTAGTTGGAGGGTGATTCGTGGGTGAGTTCCTTTGTTAAACATGCTTGGGATTGGCTCCCGTTAAAGGGAAAATTATGAAATCATTTCGGACACTTTGATAAATTGGACTAAAAATCAAGTATAGGTGTCTTTGTGTGTAGTCTTGAAAATTGAATGTGGTAGACTGGTATATAGGAATATTGATTGTCTTCACATCTTGGAACTAGGTTGTGACTTTGTGAGATATCGTGACTCTGTGGATAAGGAATTATTGGAGGACATTGCTTGCCAGGTAAGCTTTCGGTCCTTGGGGTTAATCCCTCGTTTATTCCACCAAACTCCGAGGGAGGGTGGTAGTTTGATATGTTATGTTAAAAATGATTTGCTATTTGGTGCATGTATATGTATGTATCTTTGTGTGCCACATAAGATGATGTTTCCTTATGCGAGGCATAAGATGATGTTTCCTTATGCATAGTATAAGACAGTGTTTCCTCATACGATATGTTGCAAGATATTGTTTTCTTGCGTAATGCATACTTGTTATATTCTCTGGCCATTACGACCATATTATCGCAAACTGCATTGTCATACATATTCTGATGCATGCATGTATTTTTATACTATGTTTATATCAGAAGTGAGCTTAGGGGTGGAGGAGCCCTCCAAGGGTCCCTAGCTTACTGAGGTAATTATATTACCTCACCCCGCGTTATGGGGATTATCATTTCAGGTACAGGAGCTGATGGTGTTGAGGTATCGCGTGGCAAGAGGCTAGATGAGAGATACTACTTGACATGATTGTCAGGGTCTTGCGGATATTTAGATTTGTACCTGACATACTTTATTTTAGGTTGTATGTGCCATGTATTTTTTGAGAGCATAGGAGATATCTATGCCATGTTGATAGTCTTTATATGCTATTAGTGATACATGCTCAGGTCTATGTTACTTATTTAATTGCATCTCTTTTGTTTATTTGATGTAATTATATAAGTAACATCATGGACATTATTTTGAGACAGTATGATTATGAGATAGCCTAGGCCATGGATGGCTGGGCAATACATTTTATCTATGCTATGGTATGCCTGAATTATATTAAATTGTCAATCAAGTTGAAATTTTTATAGTTAAAATTATCCCCAGTGGTCCAGAATACAAAGGAAATGTTGTCTGTTTTATTTTGACCATAGAAGTGAAAAGGTTTGCAATACATAAGGAAAAAGAGAAAATTTATTTAGTTAGCTTCCGCATTAATTAAGTTGAGCATGCTGCGCTTACTATCATATGAATGTTAATTAACCCACGCAGACGTCACCTTCATCACCTTATGAAGCACTAGCATCCTCGGCCAGAAGACGTTCTTCCATTGTCATATTTTCATCATCATCGTCGTCGTCTTCGTCGTGCATTTCCCAAGTCGGATCATTTTCATCTCCCTCAGAAAAGTTACCAACTAGAGACGCATGAGCGGCAGACGAAGTTGGAAGACGGGGAGAATTTAAATCAATTGACCTCACCGGTAAGGGAACATTCTCGGTTGCGGCGATGTCGACATACAACTCCAAAAAATATGTCCTTGTCTGGTTGAGAAATTCTTCCATTGTCATCTCCACGTCTTCATCGTCAACCACTTGCAAACTAATGTATTTATCACATTGCCATAACCTTGTCGTGATCTGAGTGATACATTGGTTGCCTTGAAGACTTAACTTCTGCCGAATTCTCTGATGCAGCTCGCCAATGGTTGCGTTGCGTTGCGTTGGATATGTGTCGGCCTTTTTTCACCTTCAAAGATGACACCTCGTCGACCTTCTACCTTCCTACCATTGTAATATAACACAACACGAACATAATCAGGATTTGAACTCATTTTTAAATAGAATAAGAAATAAAATTCAAATACTAAATTAAAGATAAAGGAATTTTGGTGGAGAAGAGAGATATGAAGAGTGAGAGAAGAAGTGTGAATTGAATACAGGGGGTAGGGGAATTTATAGAGCACACATGAGACGCCACTTTCGTGCGTCACATGTGACGCCCTAAAGTGGCGTCACATTGTGCAATAGATCCGTAATTATTCACAAAATAACAATAAATGCGTAATTATTTCATTAAAAAACATTATTTTAATTTTTTCGCCCCCTCAAAGAGGATTATTTAACTAAATGATGGTAGTTGCTTGATATAAGTAACTATGTAGATAGAGGTGAGAGCATATTTTTAGAAGATGTTTAAAGTATTAATTTTGAGATCTGCCTTAAATTGAATTAGCTACGAAATGATAAATCAATTGAATTAATATCTATAAAAAAAAAGTCCAAATCCGAAGATCGATCTCTGGTCACCTACGAAGCACCGATACTTCAAAAATCCTAACGTGTCGTGTCCGACACTTCTCGATACTCACAGACACTCTGACACTTCCCGACAATCCAATACTCGTTGCAAAGACTCCAAAAAGGTTACGTTACATTGCATTTTGGATTCCAATTTTTAGATTCGTTAGATTACGATTATGATTTTATTGAGTTTAATATAAACACTTGAGATATATTATGTTTCTTTGCAAAATTGATGGATAATATAAGTTTATCATTATTTTTTTGTTAAATTATTGAATACTAAATATAATATATACTACATAAATTAAAAATATTATATAATATCAAAACGTGTCCTAACGGTCGAAATTCAATATTTTTTAAAATTAATATGTCGGAGTGTGATGCCGTATCATATCTCATGTTCCATATCAGTGTCGGTCCAAGATAACTGGTCACTCACATGTGGCAGGGCGATAAATGCACGTTCGATGTAAGAGGGAACGTGAGAATATAGACAACTATGGTATCTATAGTGACAGGACAGCAGAGCAATAAGTACAGTGTCTTGTCTTTCTAACATTTTCTATTCCACCATCAAACACTTATCACAGTTGCATGTTCACAACAAAGTGGCTATTCCATGAGCTAACACTTATCACAGATGCATGTTCTAAACTGCTCAGCATCTCTGCAAAGTGGGAATAAGTGACTTTGTCGTGCAAATGATTTATTAAATTCTAAACAAATACAAACTGATTCTATGCATAGATTTTTGGATACTTATGCAATGATTTATCAATTCTTAACAAGTAATTTTATCTCTTTTTTTCGCTACATAATAGTATCATGTATATATAAACAAAGTGATTTAAAATGTATGTGCATTAATTTGATATTTTGATGTCTTTAGACTTTTAAGTTTCTTGCAGTTTTTTTTGGGAGGGGACTTTAAATAAGGGTTTTATCAGGGGTTTTTTTTTTTTTTTCACGACGATTTATAAAAATAAGCTAACAATCATCATATTTTTTTTTTTTTTGGTAATAACTAACAACCATCTTAATTTGTTAAAAGGAAAGCGTAAGTAGTCATGTGCGTTCTCAAAATTTTAATCATTTTATTCATCTTTTAAGTAATTAAGGTTGAAATTAATTTTTAGGTGAACTTAGCAATTAAAAAAAAAAAAAACTATTAAAATTTTCTTAAAAACTAGCTTAACAATATTCCTGATTATCCAAGGATGAAAGAAAAGAGAAAAAAGACTTTGTGTATTTCTTTTGTCACCTCTCTAACTTTATATAATAAAAGGGTAAAACTTCCTTAATTTTTGGAATCTTATCTTATAATTTTATATAATAAATATTAGTAAGCCTTAAAATGAAAACCTCCATGCGGGCAAGTCTATATATTATTCGTATATGATAACTTATACCATTTTCTGTTTTTCCTTGAATTAAATTATTAAACAAGAATTCACCAAAAACTATTTTTAGACAAGAAAAGTTAACCGTGGAGTCCAATGTTCAGTTAGATTTTTTGTTCTTATTCATGGTAATCATTTCAAGCCCTAATTTTATATGATTAGACCACATCTTATAGTTTTATTTGGTTATCTTAATATCAAATTACAGTGATTAATTTAAAATTGTTTAGTGGAGATAAAACGACAAGCAGACAGTTATACAGTGATTAACTCTTACATGAGTGCGTGCCTAAAAGAATAATATAAATCATTAAAAAGGTTTTCATCCAATATCTTAAGATTTTGGGTTGTAGTGATTATTTACGAAAAGTCCTTTCCACAATTTCCGATTATCCGGCTATCTCCTATCACCTTATAGATACATAGGTTAAGTTCTCGTGTATGTATCTTGACGTTCTTATACTATATCCTTGTTCATATGTTGATTTAAGCGTTAGAGATCGACCATATTAAAAACACCATAAAGCGCAAAAAGAATCACCTTCAACAATCATCAAATTACAATAAAAAAGACCAGAAACCACAGTTCAACCGGTTTCCACTCATCGAACAATACTTATACTCTTGCATTATAAATATTTAAATGTTTACAAAATCACTTTATAAAAATAAGATACGTATGAAAAGTTATATTCTGTTCATCAACAACCAATAGGCAATAGCCACCTTATTTGTGTTGGGTCACTCTGAAAGTTTCAAACATCGAAGTAATTATCTATTTGCTATCCAAAAAAATTAAAAAGTAATCTATTTTGAATGAATTAAATAATAAATTACACAAGTCAACTTATATAATTTTTGTATTTAAAGCTTTAAATGTCAAATTAGAGCCCTTCTATTATATATAGTTCTTACCTTGTTTATTCTTATTTAAGATGAGATTCTTTTACTCACACGCATGTTCACACTTAAATTCTGAACATTTCTTCTAGTTTCTTTTTCATATTCTTATGTTACAGTTTAATATAGTTGTTGAAATATATAGTCCCACGTTAGTTGTATGGGTAACTAATGTGGAGTTTATAATGTTAAATGTTAGTTTTCGAAAATAATAATAATAAGGAGTGGCCCATAATTGACTGGCCACAGATAGGGCACACCGGCTATCATAAATCGGACCCTTTGATTTAGACCGTAGTTATAAGCGCTGAGCAGCCACTATATATAAATAAAGGAAATTTTGGAAAAAAGAACGGACATTTTGGAATTTTCCCAGATGGGAAAACCATCATCATCTTCTACCAAATTCTTCGAGGTTTGTAATTGACGAGAAGAATATGAACATTCAAAATTGAGTGGTCCCTATATAACTTTCATGGATGGCTTTTTCTTACCTTGATAAATTTTAATATGCATCCAAACGGAAAGACCCAGCTGGTATAATTAGTTTAATTAAGACATGGAACTTGTTTGAATTGTGTTAGGTCTGGATAGACCGTATTGCTATATCGTTAGGTATGCGCTCAGAGATAGTGTATATCAACTATTGTTCTGTCCTAAAGACAATGATGTCCAGCCCGATAGACTGGCGTGTTTCTTTTGGATCTAGTGCCCTCTCCAAGGTATCTATGAAGGAGATACCTTTGAGTTGAGCAGATCACTGTACACAGAATACTATAACGGCGTTAGCCAAAGGGGAGTGTGTGCACAGTGACAGCGTAATAGTATGAGAAAGAGTGTTTACCTTTAGGGTTTACCTGGTATTTATAGGGGTTACCTGTGGGTAGTGCAGATGAGCCTTAGGTGTTTCTGACTCAGATCTCGGCCTATCTGCTGAGCTGTCACCGTGTTGTCGGATAAGTATCCTCGATGGATATCTGTCTTGAGTCAATGCTGACTCAGATATTGGGTTGTCCTTTGTTGGGCTTGCTTCTTAATAGGCCCATTATACGGGTCCATAACAGTTGCCCCCCAGCCCGGTAGTTTGGTTGTCCAGGCTGCCGGGGTGAATTGTCTTGCCTTTTGCTTCAGATTTTTGAAGAGCTTTTGAGTTTTTGTAAACTTTTTGCATATAAACTTTTTGCATATATTTTCCTTACATCTCAAGCTTTTAAACCGGGGTCCTCATTGCCCCCTATCTTGGCGGGTTGATCATAGACCATGGGAAATATTTCACGTATTCCCATACCGAGTTTGGGATGAGCTTGAGTGGTTGGGATCCAACTGGCGAGTTGCCCCCAAGCATCATTCCATACGCATATGTCCTGAGCTTGTAGCTTCCTTCTGAAAACGGGAATGATTTTCCCTTGTCAACTATGTGGACGGGTTATGCATGAACCCGGCAAGATATTGCACATGTTTAACCGGGGAACCTACGAGCTTGATTTGTTGGGATCCAACTGGCGAGTTGCCCCCAAGTCTCATCCATGTAACCCGGCTAAAAGTTGCCCCCCCAGCCCGGTAGTTTGGATGTCCAGGCTGCCGGGATGAAATAGCAGTAATCTCTGCATTTGAATTTTGCATATTTTATTCAAATTAGCAGTCAAGTTTTTGCTTTAACTTGGCCTTTTTATTGAAGCAATTTTCTTTGGGTTGGAACTTTTCTTTGGCCGACTTAATTGAGTCAGCGATTGCAGATATTATTTGTCATTCATTCAACCGGTTTTAGCGAACCGAGTATTGAATATGTTGTTTCCGTATTTCTCCCCCAATCTTTTTTGGCTGAGGTGGTGTTTGCCTCCTTTCAACATCGACCTCGGCTTCTCCTTCCGAAGCTTTCATTTTGAGCCCAACTTCTTTCGCGGTTGCGCGGTGACTTTATTGATTCAGATTTAGCTTTTTAGTGTTAACTGAACAAAATGATCTAGCCAAGGTCTTTCAAGGCTTTTAACCCAATAAGGTCACTTGATCAAAGTCGTACCAATCTGCCCCTTATTTTTCAAGTCCTTCTGTTTTTCTATGCTTCGGCTAGGGGCCATACTCCTGCAATGTGCTTTTTATTTTTAACTCATTTTCTATCCAATTTCTTGCATGTTGCTAGTCGTAGTTTTCCAATATCTTGGCGTTATAATGTTCAACTCGGCTTTTTGCCAGAGTGTCATTTCTTGACTTTGGGTTATTTTGACTTTCCCATGCATTCTGGGCCTTGAATTTTTGGAACGAGGAATGGTACTTCATTGCCCCTTATCTTGGTGGGTTGAGCATGAACCGAGCAAGATATTACGTACATTCCATATAACCGGGTGATGAATGAGCCTGAGTCGTTCGGATCGAACTGGCAAGTTGCCCCCAAGCACATCATCTTTGTAACTCGGCTTAACATCATTGTGTCCAGGTGTCTATTTCTTGGATCCTGGATGTGAGTTTGTAGTTCTCCTTACCAAATTCTTGTCAGTAATCGTAGACTGGGGTGTGATTCTTTTTTTTTTTTTTAGGACCACATCTCTCCAAATCTGTCTTCACTTATCCTGGATTGGGGTGTGGTCCTTTTTTCAGGACCACGTCTCTCCAAATCCAGTAGTCGGGGTGTCCGGGGTGCATATCTGATAAGTATAGTTGGGTTGCTGTGCATTTCTATTGATCGCATTTTGTGAATATTTTATTCTCAGCGCGTAGGAATCGGCCATGTTCATGTTCCGAACCTGGATTAGCCTTTGTTCTGTGATGTATGGCTTTAACTATCTTGTCATGTTGAATTCTTACTTCAGACATCCTCCTTTGCTGTCCTACCCAGTAGTTTGGGTGTCCGAAGCGAAGTCCGTTGAACTATAATTTTGTCAAACTTCTGTGACTAAAGACTCTATTGGAAGTAGGAAAGTTTTTCCCTTTGACCTTTTTGCCGAAGTTTTATTGATTCATTGATCCATGTTCTGCATCCATGGATTCCTGTCGACCCATGTTTTGGATTTTTTCTTATTTCGTTCTTTCTTTGGTGCCGGGCTTCATGAGCCGGGTACTGTGTATGCTATTTCAACATTCCTCTTTCAAACTTTTTGGCCGAGGTACGTAGCTCGGACTAGTTGAACAGTCTTTTGGACTGTCTTACCGAGATCTTGAAGTGTAAGGATTGCTGCTTTTCTTTTTTAATCTTGGTTGCATTCCTGCACTTGCCCCCCAGTCCGGCAGTCGGGAAATCTGAGTTGTCGGGCTGTATTACTTTAATCCAAGCTGTGTATGTCGGAATACCGACTTTGCCTTTGAAATTTCTTTTTTCTGATTTGGGGATCTTTGAGCCCCTTTTAACTGATATTGTCGGGCTTTGCTCCTGATTTTTTGCATCTTTCGTTTGCAGGTTTGAATTTCTCCTTGGTATACTTAGCCCAGTTTTATATACTGTAGCTTTATTTATCTGAGTTCGGCTTTGCCAGAATCTCGTTGTGATATCGTCTTCTGTTTCAACCCGGTTGTGCCTACCGTGTCTTTTACTGATTTTGACTTGATCAGAATCATTCACCTTTTTGAGTCCTGCGTGCATTGTCGTGGCGTTCAGATGGAACAGGGTGAGACTCCTACTGAAATCGGGACCGGGATGCCTCTTGTCCAGTTTTTACGTTTTTCATCCATTTTATGTCTTTGGATGATTTTGCCTTTGTACTCGCATCTTGAGTTTTATGCCTCCTTGATAACTTAGATATATTTTCTAAGTATTTGAGGTTCATCAGATTCCAGAGTTGCCTGAAGTATTCGTTAAATACTTCTAAGGACTTAGCATTCCCTTGATTTTGATAAACAAGCTTGTTTTCTTGTTATCTAGGTTTGTAACTTAGGCAATTTTAGAATATCAAACCTTACTCGAGTTGTTCGTCATGTGAGACGAGTTATTTTTACAACTCGAATAAATTCTTGTTTTTGCAACTCGTGCATTTTACGAGTTCCAGTATATTGACCTGGCCGAGGTCAAAGCATTATGCGGATTCCGCTTTTTGTCACTCTTTGTGACGCATGTTTATTTTAACTTAACGTTTTGTTAAGTCAGCATTGATGAAGGTGATCATTGTCGCCTTCAATCATGACCTGGGTTTCGTAACCCGGTACTATCCAAGGTAAAGGCAGTATTGTCACATGTCCCAGTTGGGTCTTTCGACCTTAGTACGGAACATTTCGACTTGATCAGAGTCAGCGTGACAAATTGCGCTTGTATCTCAGATTTATGTTGATGCATCAGAATCACAAGGATCCATATTTACGAAGGTATTTACTTGTTCATTCGATTGACTTTAACCCGGATTCGTACACCGTGGTTTCGTAATATTTAACTCGGCTTGTTGCCTAAGTTTTAATTTCAAAAGGCGTCATGATGACTTGATTAGTGTCAGTTCAATCTGCCCTGTTGAATCTTCATTCATTTTGGATTACGGAAGCGTCCTTCCGCTCTCCCTGAATCAGGCTTGATGTCGCATGTATGCAGTATTCTTATAGGACTCTTATTGGCAAGGCTAGAACTCGCAATCTTGCCCGTAGGCAAGAGGGTTATTGGCCGGGCAAATTCCTCAACGTTATTGGCCGGGCTAGAACTCGCTACCTTGCCCGTAGGCAAGGGGGGTTCAAATACCTCAGTCTCATAATATTTAACTCGGCTTCTTGCCAGAGTTTCATTTACCCCGGATTTTTATCCTGGGTTTTTTATCGCGGATTGGGGTGTGATCCTTTTTCTAGGATCCCATCTCTCCAAACTCGTCATCATTTTTTTTGCGGATTGGGGTGTGATCCTTTTTCTAGGATCCCATCTCTCCAAACTCGTCATCATTTTTTTGCGGATTGGGGTGTGATCCTTTTTCTAGGATCCCATCTCTCCAAACTCGTCATCATTTTTTTGCGGATTGGGGTGTGATCCTTTTTCTAGGATCCCATCTCTCCAAACCCGTCTTCATTCTTTATAATAAACCATTTATATTCTGGTGGGCCGGTCTTCATTTTGGCTCTTTCTTCACAATCTACAAAAGTGAAATGCCAACATTTTGATTTTAAGTTTAGGCCGGCAGTATTTGCCTTTAATCTCGAGCCCGGCTTCTGTTGCATCAGCTCTTCTTTCAGCTTGGCTTCTTTTTCCCAAGTCTTGTATTCATCTAGGTGGATTTTCTTCCTTATTTAAGTGGAGCTGGATCTCTTTCCTTTTTTAGAGGGGATCTCCACCCACCTGTTTGATTATTCTTTGCAAAAATACAACATAATAAAGTATGAAGAAGGAAATTAGCAATAATATTTATTCGATCAGCAATCAACAATTATCCAAAAATAATTGCAATCAACAATTAATAGTAATTGACCAGCAATTGCAATCAGCAATTAATAGTAATTGACTAGCATCAATCAGCAATAGTTATTAGTTGACTATGATTCATTTTATCAGATTTGATTTGGCATCCATCACGAAGGCTCCATAATGTTCCCAATTTTTTCTTGGTCTTCATTTATACTCCATATGGAACGTGGCCTCATGGTGAAACCTTATGCTCCTTTTTTTAATGATAATATTTAAAATATATGCCGACCTGTATTTGACGACATATGATACTAAATTCATGCATAACAACTTTCAAAATTATGCATCTTGCATATCAGTGCTTATGGAGATTTCACATCACACTAGAAATTGGTACGGCAAGAAGTCATAAAAATTATGATAATAATTGACGGGAAGTAAAGAAAAGAATGCTTCCTTGTTATTTTGTAACCATCCTGATTGCAATAGAGGGCAGCTTCTGTAGTGGTTTCAGCGTGTTATTCTTACGCCTATTGAAATATGATCCCGGTTTTGATCATAATATCGAACTGTCATAATTGTTGAAGTCTGATCCCGACTCTGGTAATAGCTTGACCGAGATGCTTATTGTTGGATATTCGCCTAGATGTCTGTTGCATACCTGAGAGGAGACTTGGTGTTGTCATAAGTCATTATTTTTGCGATTTCCTAAGAGCCTTTGCAATGGCTTTTTGTGAACCATATCAAAAAATGAAATGTAATTGAACAAGCCGTGTTTAGCAAGTATTCTGGCAAAATTGATTCTTGATGTGTAGATAATTTTGCTTTCATGCAAAATAAATACTATGCACCGAATATTAAATCAGTCAAATAGCATCATGTGTGATTTTTTTGCGTAACAGTGAATGGTAAAAGTAAATGAATTGAATTTTATGGCAATTCAATAAGAGATACGTTACACTATTTTGTAAATGAATTGAATTCATTTTATGACAATTCAATAAGAGATACGTTACAATATTTTGTAAATGAATTAAATTCATTTTATGACAATTCAATAAGAGATACGTTACAATCCCAATCATGTGCATCAAGGATGGGACAATACTACCGTCATTTATTTGAAAACATAGATTCCATCCCAATCAGATTCAAATCAAATATGAGATTGATTTCTTATAATAGTATTTTTTTATTTTTTATTTTAATATTTAAAAAATAGATCTTTTCCTAAAATATTGGAATAAAATATTAAAAAGATGGATCCTTTTATCAGATATCGACATGAAATATCAAAAAGGTGGATCCTTTATCAGATATCGATATGAAACATTTTATTGTTTCAATATATACTAGTATCCATCATTCTCTTGATATACCAAATGGTTTTATGTAAGAGCATCCAACGATTTCTTTCCAAAAAGCAAAATGCACATCCAATAAAACAAAAGCTAAATGTATGAACATGTAGTCATGTTGGGATATGCATGGCAATTGATAGACGTTTTTGGCATGCACAAAATGCCTTTGCTTTTCCTTCAGTAGTCATGGGGATAAACGTTTTAGATCCGACCACCAAAATTTGAAGGATGTATTAAATTCAAAAATTGATTTTATATTCAATTAATAATTTAATGGTATTAAGTAAGACATTATTATAATTACTAACGTTTTAGCAATCAGCAATTAATTTAGCAACTGATGCAATGAATAATTTGAAACATAATAATTGGCATAACACCACTCCAACCATTCAATCACATTCAGATTGAAATCAAATATGGCTAAAAGCAAGGCTATTAATATAATGGATCATATCATTATCATAATAAAAAGCCAACATGGGCCCAACCTTTAAGAAAATTTTCTTTGCATAAAGGTGACGAACCCTATTTAACCATTGAAAGTAATCATATGAAAAAACATATGAGATGGACGTCACCATTTTTTATTAAGTATACGAAGTGGACTCCAATTGATAGTGGCTTTGCATTTGCCTACATTTGGTTATTATTCTGAATGCCTACTCTTTGGCTTCAGGCATTTGCTAATTAATTGGCATTCAAGGATATTTAACAATTGATAAAATTTAAATAAAATAATGGGAATTTATTGGCTATTAATGTAATTCAGCCGTTTGTAATACTACACAAAGCAATAACCGAAGAAGTTCAAATTGGGTGCTCCGGCTGGATGCTTGTGGGTTTTTTTTTTTTTTTTTTTTTTTAAAGATGCATCATTTTCTCAAATATTAAAAAGATGATTCCCTTTTTTTTTAAAAGAGGGATTCTTTCCTCACGCATCGATATGAAGTATTAAAAATTTGAAAAACTTAGCTTTTGCTTTTTGCTTGATTTGCTCCCATTTTGATAGTCCTGATCTCGGGCATAGTCACAGTTTCGATCTCGGCCATCACTCCAATGACGACGGTAATCAGTCTCCATCTCGACCTCGGCCATGATCTCGACGATGGTAGTGATGGTCACAATTTCGATCTCAGCATCGATCTCGATCTCGGCTTCGTCATGTTTGCTAAAGCAATTGCGACCTCTGACCTTGAAAGGTTGATAAGTTTTATTTTTGAATTTTGCACCCAACGCATTAGAATCTGGATGTGGCGGCGGCTCCTGCACTATCACCATTATTGGGTGGGAATCGAAGTTTATCGATCCAAGTATCTTTGCTCCAAATATTAGCATCAGATCTTAAAAAGGTAGATCCTTTCCTCCAATATCAATAGAAAATATGTAAAAGGTGGATCCTTTTATCAAATAAGATTAAAAAGACGGATCCTTTTTTAAAAATGATGGATCCTTTTCTTATATATCAGTATAAGATATTAAAAAGGTGGATCCTTTCCTCAGCGAATTAAAATTAGACAAAAGGAGAAAAACTTAGCTTTTGCCCTTTACTTGATTTGCTTCCTTTTTTTAGACCCGATCTCGGCCACGGTTAGGGTCTTGGTCTCTTTCTCGACCACAACCATGATCTTGACGATGGTGGTGGTCATAATTTTGATCTCAATCGCTATCTCGTCGCGATCTTGATCTCATTTTCATCATGCTCGTTGAGATTGACTTTCATATCTCGGATCACGAACTCGACTTGGGCTGTTGATGAGCTTCATTTTTGAATTTTGCTCCCATCGTATTAGGATTTGTTGGATGTCGCGGCGGCTGATGCGCTTTCACCACTATTGGGGTGGGAATAGAATTTTATCGTTCCCACAGACGGCGCCAATGTTCTGTCCTAAAGACAGAGATGTCCAGCCCGATAGACTGGCGTGTTTCTTTTGGATCTAGTGCCCTCTCCAAGGTATCTATGAAGGAGATACCTTTGAGTTGAGCAGATCACTGTACACAGAATACTATAACGGCGTTAGCCAAAGGGGAGTGTGTGCACAGTGACAGCGTAATAGTATGAGAAAGAGTGTTTACCTTTAGGGTTTACCTGGTATTTATAGGGGTTACCTGTGGGTAGTGCAGATGAGCCTTAGGTGTTTCTGACTCAGATCTCGGCCTATCTGCTGAGCTGTCACCGTGTTGTCGGATAAGTATCCTCGATGGATATCTGTCTTGAGTCAATGCTGACTCAGATATTGGGTTGTCCTTTGTTGGGCTTGCTTCTTAATAGGCCCATTATACGGGTCCATAACAACTATATACTAGGCTTATAGCCGAGGTCCCAATAACTGCGCACAAGCAATAGGCTTATAGCCAAGGGGTGGTGTGTGCACAAGGTGGGCAGTGTTAGCAGATAGATCAAAAGTGTGTACTTGGACTCTTTAACCTCTTATTTATAGGGTTTACCTTTAGGGTTTCTGTAGACTTCCCAGTTGTTGTAGATTCAGTTTCCTTTCTGTTGAGATAAGGATCCTATCCTTGCTGTTTGATATTGTTAGAATTGTTATGTGTCTATCCTTTAAGATATTGTTCGGTAGGTAGTTAGGATATTATATATATCCGTAACAAATTGGACATGCATTGACAATATTTTGCATTGAATATGATGTGTTATATCAAATTTTATAGAAATCCATCAAATGCTATCTGTCCCTTTATCCATTGCAGTGCTGATCCGTGGAAAATAATAATGCACGAAAGAAACAAATTAGAGATGGATTACATTTTAGCCAAGTCATGATTATCATGAGTCCAAACAACTTAAGTCTCTTTTGTTTAGAAAGAGCTTTCTTAACCACAAATTATACTTAATTATTATAAGTGAATATATATACATATATTGTGTGTGCGCTGTCATTCAAATAATATTAAATAGTTATTAGATATATAAGCATATAACAATCACATGTCTAAGTTGTCGGCAACACGTAATGGATTGATGTTTGATTGGCAAATTGATTGCAAAATCATCAACTTCGAAGATCATACAAGCTGAAGTTGTGTATTGTTACGCACTTATTTTATAATGGAATAATTCGTCAGGAAATGTACTGTAGTACTTAATGATTTCATTACTTTGATTTTTATTTTTTTTTAATTCTATGTGCATGTAATAAGGTGGCAAAAATACCGCAGATAGGAAGTTTTATACTACTATTCCCATTTTGTCATGTCATTGTTGAATACTTATCTTGCACGTATTCCACGTAGGATAGTAGGCTTAGTCAACTCAAAAGGCCCAACATCCAAAACTTCCAAGGCTGAGGAAACGCAGTCATTTTGTATACATTGACAATCTCGCAAATACACTTACACTTGATAACAACAACTTAGTCCAATTCGACCGCACGTTGTCAACATCACATGACTCTATAACCTTCCTAATAGCCAATAATTAAAAGAGAGACACATATTTTTAGCTACACCTAGAGGGTGTAGCCCATCAATAATCATCCCGCACGTAGAATCACTTGCAAGAGTTATTTTTTTTTTAAATAAATTTAAAGGTATCATCTGGCAAATGGGAGGGTAAAATTGGAAAAGATGAAAAATAACAGGTGTAAAAAGGGAAAAAAAAATCAGTGTTGTGAGATGGAGCACCAAATCATTGGGTGGTCCTGGAGCATAATAAATTTTTTCCCTCGGCCGTAACCGAAGACTAATCCCCATCAAGTATTGTCAGACTCTTTCGGGAGTGACTCTCCCAAATCATTTTTTTCCATTCTCAGGACTCGAACTCAAGACCTCTAGTTAAGTACTCAGACTCCATATTAAAGCATCATAAGTATGACAATATTCAACTACTATATAAATAGAGGCTTATAATCCACACACATACATATATATAATCATCCTATCTCTCTAGACTTGAACATATCACTCATCTATTGACTTGAGCATAAGAGTATTTTGCTGATACCTCCCTGAGTCCCCTAATCAAGACAAAGATCTAGCCTTGAACACTCCATTCCATAGAGCATCTCACGAAAGTTCCATCTCGTAATACCAACCCCAACAAAGACACAAACACCAAGTGGAGCGGATCAGGGTTAATCATGTGTGATTTAGCTCAATTGTTATTGGATTGATCAAATAATTGTTATATATGGATATTATTTTTCTCATGTTATATGAGAGAGAAATTTTCTTATGCACACACAAATTACAATATGGATCCCATTAAATAGAGAAGAGAAAAAAACACAAAATGGGATCCATATTGCACTTGTGTGTGCATGAAAGGATTTCTGTTTCATGTAACATAAGAAAAATAATATTATCATATATATATATATATATATATATATATATAGAGGTAAATATTTCTACAACCACTTTAGATAAGGTTATTTATAGGTGAATTAAAAATGTGTCGTTTTGATTAATGAATGGTGTTTCTGTAATTTTAGGTGAATTAATTAAAAGTATTTCCGTAATTTTGTTTATTTCTTATTATATATATTTTAATGAAACACCCTTCATTAATACATTTAAAATTACATAAACACCCTTCGTTAATTAAAACGACATAGTTTTTAGGTAGCTGTAGATAACCTTATCTAAAGTGGCTGTAGAATTAATATTTTTTCCGTATATATATATATATATATATATATATATATATATATATATATATATATTATCAATCTTACACTATTGGAAAATAATCTTAACTTTCTTTATGTGTATATATCATAGAGACAAGTCTAGCTTAACGAAATTTCAAATAGAGACACCCCAACCAACAACTTTATGAAGACCCAAGTAGCGTGCTGCTTCTGTCCAGGAAGAGTTACACAATTTTTTTTCATTATTCTTATAATAATTTTTAAAATAATAAAATAAGAAAAAATATATTTCAATAGACTTTCTCGTTATTCTTTTTTTCAAATTACGAGTGTAAAAAATGTAATTATCATTTTCTTAACTTACATATATCATAAAAAAATTATTTTTAAATTTTTTTTTTTCTTTGTTCCGTCAAAGAGAATTATCTGACGCGCCAAAGATCCATCCCTGATCACTCTCATGTGGCAGGGTGCACGTTCGATGTAATTGGGATCGTGAGGCTTTCAGATAATAGGCAAGTGAGTGTGTACAGTGTCAAGATGGGTAAGCAATAAGTACAGTCTTGTCTTTCTAAAATTTTCTGTTACCGACAAAGTTGCTATTCCACAAATAAATTTTGGTACTACCAAAGATTCATTGTATACTGCTAATAAAAATATCACATATCAATTAATTTAATTTTGTTTTCTCCTTTACTATATACGGCTCTTATTAATGAGATGCATTGATTCTTGATACAGTAGTAGTATGAAGATTTATTCTTATTCCACCGTCAAACACTTATCACGTTCTAAACAAAGTGGCTATTCCATGAGCTAACACGTATCAGAGTTGCATTGTTCAGGGTTCAGGGCTTCAGGCTCTGTGCAGAGTGAGTGGGAACAAGTGACTTGATATTATCGTCATGCAATGATTTATTAAATTCTAAACAAACACAAAGTAATTCTATGCAAAATTTGTTGATACTTGTGCAATGACTTTTATCAATTCTTAACAAGTAATTGTATATTTTTTCTCGAGAAAAAATATACTATCCAGTGTAAATAATAAGGGGTTTATACTTCTTATGTGACATAAGATGAGCTTTTTTACAACACACACATATGGGTCACAGTCACATTGAAAAAAAAATATACTATCCAGTGTAAATAATAAACAAGGAGTGATTTAAAATGCATGTACATTTTTTCACCAAAAAATAAAATGCATGTACATTTAATGATTTTAGACTTTTAAAATTCTCTGAAGTTTTTTTTGGGGGTTCTACGAATAAGGGTTTTATCTGGGTTTCTTTCACGAGGATTTATAAAAATAGGCTAAAAATCATATTAATTTGTTAAAAAGCAAGAGTAAGAATTTTTAATAATTTTATTCATCTTTTAAATAATTAATATTTAAATTATTTTTTCTGTGAACCTAACAATAAAGAAAATGAAACTGTTAAGTATTCTAAAAACCATTAATATATAGTCTACAACTATTATTATTATTATTATTATTATTAAAAACATTAGAATTGGGTTAATGGTAAGTAGCTTGAACATTTTGCATAAAATCATGGGTTAAATTATCCAATATGTTATGGTCAAAGTGGTAAGCCATTTATGACCAGCAAGGGCAGACATGTGTTTGAAAATTTTGAATCCTGCTGAAGCCTTTATTTTAAAGAAGACTTTTTTGGAATACAACTTGACTTGGGAATTAGAGGAAATGGATTAATGTTATATTTATCATGACATGATCACAAATATAAGTAAGTGGTGTTAATTTTAAGTACTTATTCCAATATTTTTTCTCTCTTTTTCCTTATCACTAATCTTTTTCCTTATCACTACTAATTTATCTTTGTATCATTATAATTACTAAATAAGAGATAAGAGAATTGTGACATTAGAGAATCCATTCCTAGAATTAGACTTTCATTTCATACCTAACCTATTGCCAACAACCATTGAAACGAGGATAAGGACGAACCGTGTCAATATTATTTTTTATGTACAGAATTCTTACATTGTTTATATTTATTCAACATGCGATTCTTTTATTCGCATTCATGTTTACATTTAAATTCTCAGAAATTCCTTTTATTTTATTTCTCATATTAATATGTTTTCCTAGTTTAAAATTGACAAAGCACATATTCTGTTAAATATTAGTTTTCAATAATAATGATAATAATAATTTACTTACCACATGTAGGAGACACCGGCTAACATAAATTGTACCCTTCATTCAGACCGTAGTTATAAACTGAGCAGCCATTATTATTTATGGATTTATTAATTTCATGTTACATGTGATACAAATATGTGGTGTCCATAATTTAAGAAGAAAAGAAAAAAGAAAAGAAAACATTGGCACAAAATTTTATGAGTATATGACATAAGATAGGTATCTTATGCAACATGAGAATATTATTTCTCTATTATTTATGAAAAAAAAACCATTCTCATGCTACAAGAGATAAATCTTTCCTCCTACACACCCTCCAATAACTATATCATCTTTTTATTTTTTTTATTTTTTCAGGTAGTGGATCGGAATCCAGAAGTTTGTCTATATGACATGAGATAACTTATCTCCTTTAACATGAGATTAATAAAACCCATTATTTATATATTGAACAAAGGAAATTTTACTGAAAAGAAAAAAGGACATTTTGGACTTTTCCGGATCGGAACCATGGTTTGCTTCCACCGAATTCTTAAGGGGTATTTGGTAGATGAATTTTATTTTCTTTCCTCATAAAGTTGGGGTGGAATTTAGGGTGTTTGGTATGCAGACAAATTTTTTTTTGCCAAGGAAAGTGTGGTATGGAAAACTAATTTGCCGTGTTTGGTAGGGAAAAAAAATGTTTGTCCATTGGAAACTTAATTTGCAGTCAAGTTATTTGCCACCATTTTACATTGTTCAACTTTGCCATTGAAAATGTGGAAAAATAAATTGCCAATGTGGGAGGAAAATGGCTCCAAGGTTTTAAGACCAAAACACCCTTAGCAATAGATATAAACATAGGGGTGAGAGAAAATATATGGGTAATTTGGTAATTTTGGTAAAGATTCCCATCATTTTTTTATAATCAACCAAACATAGTTAGTCAAATTAATCCAAGTTTCCTGTCAAATTTTTTGGGCTACCAAACATCTTTTTGCAAATTATCCCGTAAAAAAATTTGTTAACTATTTATCTGCAAATTTTTTTTCCAGAATCAAAAAAATTTCTCTTATACCAAACGCCCCAAAGAAGTCCATGTTTAATAGGGATTTGCAAAAATATTTACCGCAAAAAAATTTGCATAGGATAATTTTGTGTGTAAAATTACTATCATATCATTTGCATGGCAAACAAAAAGTGGCTTCGGTTGTTACTGAAATATCCTGTTGAACATAGATTCATACCATTTAGAAAAGTGGCAAATGAAAAATGGTATTTTTATTTCATAATTTCACATTATTTCTCAGTAATATTTTATTTTCAACCAAACATAGATTCAGAAAATTTAAATCAATTTTCAGAATAATATTTCAACCCACCAAATAATTTTTTTTAACTTTTCCAAAAAACTCACTTTACTACTATATTCTCATTAATTGAATTTTTCAGGCAAATTTTTTCTCCTCTACCAAACATTCCTTAAAAGTTTGTAACGAGAAGAATATGGAGATTCAAACTTGAGTGGTCCCTACCTTCCATGGATGGATTTTTTTACGAGTGAAGATATTCTAACTACAAAAAATTCTTACTACTAGCTTACTACCAATCACATCACCATTGGATCAAAGAGAGAGTATATTAAAAAGTTTTTGAAGAGAGAAAATGTTAATCTAATGGTGATTAGATAGATAGTAAGTTGGTTGTGAAAAATTTTGGTAGTGAGAATATCTCTCCTCTTTTTTACATTGATAATTTTATTTTTTTTTTGGTGAAAATACATTGATAAATTTTAATATGCATCCAAACGCAGAGACCCAGATGGTATAAGCAGTCTTAATTAAGAAATGGAGCTTGTTTGTCTTGGACACGTTTTGACAATATTTTGCATTAAATATGATGTGTTATATGAAACGTTATATAAGTTGATCCATTGCTATCTTTCCCATTAGTTAGTCATTGCAGGCAGATTCATCGAAAATATAATAAATAACGCACGAAATAAACAAAATGGGGATGGATTACAGTTTAGCCAAGTCATTATCACGAGTCCAAATAACTTAAGTCTCTATTGTTTGATAAGAGTTTTCGTTAACCACAAATTACATTTAATTATTACAAGTGAATATATATACATATATTGTGTGTCCGCGTGTGTGTATTCCAATAATAGTAAATAGTTATTAAATGTATAACAATCACTTGTATCTTTTTTTTTTGGTAAAAACAATCACTTGTATCTAAGTTGTCGGCAACACGTAATGGATTGATGTTTGATTGCAAAATTGATTGCGAAAACATCAACTTTGAAGATCATACAAGCTGAAGTTGTGTATTGTTACACACTTCTTTTATAATGGAATGATTCGTCATGAGGAAATGTACAGTATTACCTAATGATTTCATTATTTTGATTACTTTTTTATTTTTATTTTTTTATCCTATGTGCATGTAATAAGGTGGCAAAAATTGTTGAAATATATGTGCATGATTAACATTTAAGGTGGCATCGGGCAAAAATACAAAAATATCGAAGATAGGAAGTTTTATACCACTATTCCCATCTTGTCAGTTGTCATGTCACTGTTGAGTACTGATTTGGAAATTAAGCCGAGCTCTTTTTTCTTAAAAACAAAAAGTTCTATAAATAATAAATGTATCCGTTTTCAACATTATTGTTATAAATGTCTTAAAAAAAATTATTTTTAAAAATTTATACATTTGGAATTTTAATCAAATAAATAATCGTAGAATACGTAAAAATTGAAAATTGAAATTTTATTGTATAGTATTATATATTAGCAAGCCTTAAAATGTCATATGTGCCACGTTCAAATAACGCAGAAGGTGAATTTGTTGCTAGGTTGAAAATATTAAGACCATTTACCAAACCTTGATTGTGTGAAAAATTTATAATAGTTGGTGAATTTTTTTTATTAAATTTATATGTATATTTTTTTGCCTGAATCAATGTTTGTGCAAGACAACAGAAAACCTAAGGTTTTTGTTTTTGTTTTTGCATTTTATATTAGTCTATAACTGTATATAACGTTGATTTCGTAAAAAAACATTTTTATTGACATTTAGTTTTCTTAAAAAATCAAAGTTATCTGATGGCTTTCAAAGAGCCAATGATATATAGTCTTTAGCTTAAAATCATATATTTTTCTGTTCAATTTTTACCAGTTATTTCCTGTGAGTGTAAAACTTGATGCTTGCTATATGTGTCACTCTCTTTATGACTATTTAAATTGCTTCCAATTTTATGTTCAGTTCGGTTCTGCTTGTTATCAATTATGTGTTCTGTTTCTGTTCTGTGTCCCTTTATTTAGGTTGTATCTATGAGTGAAGTACATTTCAGTTTATCCTTTCTTCTCTCATAGCTTGAAAAGAAGGTGTTGAGTACATTTTTTAGATACCTGATACTTATTAATTCCACAGCTAGTATGTGTCTATTGTTGCTAATTACTTTGATTGTATCTATGTTTTGTAATTTCTGGTATGTATGTCAAGTAGTCCACTATAGTTCTCCCTGTTTTGTACTATATGATGAACACTCAACTTCTGATTTGTGTCAAACTTTTATTATCATTCGGATATAAATGGTGGAAAGCATGTTTGTTCTTCCATAGGAAACATGCTGAACAGACAACATGGTCACTAAAAAGTTCTATGTCAATCTTAAATTTTACAAGGTCCCCTCTAAGTGATCTCAAATCATTTTCCTTTATTCAAATTCAATTAAGTTAATTTGATAGGTGTGAACTTATTAGTAAGAACTCTCTTATTATAATGCATGATTTTAGCTTTGTCTACTGTTTTGAAACTTGCAGATTCTCAGGTTTTGGAGTCCTATGGAAAACCATTTTCATGCAATAGAATCTCATTGCAGTAACAACTAGCTAGCGGATTAGAAAAATTTCAGCAACTCCAATAGGTGTCTGTCCAATAATTTCACTTATTAAGATGTTCCTGAAAGTTCCTATTCTGTGAGATAAAGTAATGTACAATATAATAACTTAATAGGATGTGACCTTTTGTTGCCTGAAAAACACGTGATTATAGATGGTGATGTCAGCAATAAAAAACTTTTGCAATTTCCGTATTTATAAACTATCCTCTGCATTTGTTATCTGTTTGCAGATGGTAGGGATGATGCAGTGCATTTTGATCCTGTTATATTGTGTTTTGACTGAATTTTCTATCTCCTCAGTTCTTCAAATATGAGCAAGAATCAATATACAATCAATGTTATTTGGAATCATCAAACTACAATTATAGCTTCTCCTCGTGGTCCTTTTTGCAGTTCATACAATTTGTGGTCAATTAGACTTGAGCAGAATGAGTAGTGTACCGTTGGGATCTATAAGCCTACACTATGTTCCCTTTGGGGGGAAGATGGTTACTGTATGGGTGATACCTTTAGCTTAGGTAAAGACTAGGCCAGGTACTATCCCAAGTGTAAGCAAGTTTATCCTGTTACAATTACTGAATTTTGAACTCAAATTGGGCAAAATCTCCGATACACAAGATACCTTCATGATGTGCCCAGGGGGCTATTTATAAGAATCAATATACAATCAATGTTAGGTTTGGAATCATCAAACTACAATTATAGCTTCTCCTGGTGGTGTGGTCTTTTTTGTTTAGGACTGTGCACTTGGGGGAGTCACCATGTTGGGAGGTTTGCAGTTGATAGGGTTACAATTTGTGGTCAATTAGAGTTGAGCCATCCGGAACAAGTAGGCTTGAAAATATTAGTATTAGTATGATAGTTAGTTGCAATAGCTATAATGATTAGTTTACCGTTTTACCTTTGAAATCTATATGAAGGAGTTAAAGATTTTATAGTTACTTT
The DNA here is from genome assembly GCA_032173675.1 of Gastrolobium villosum. Classification (NCBI taxonomy): domain Eukaryota; kingdom Viridiplantae; phylum Streptophyta; class Magnoliopsida; order Fabales; family Fabaceae; genus Gastrolobium; species Gastrolobium villosum. Next base: position 171,522 of record JAVKPL010004646.1, read on the forward strand.
AAATATCTTCAAGATAGAAAACACCAAATTTGGCAAATGGTTAGCTACCCGTGTTGAAGTTATGGTCCATATCTTGGACACCCCAAGCCCAAATTATGGAAATGACAAAAATCTAAAAACAATTGGTAGTCAAATCTGAAGAAGTCACAAGAACTATGTAGTTATACTCGAATAATCTAAGAGTACGTTTGGTATGAGGATTTTACTAGAAACACTAGGGTGAGACAAATTTGTTTCCAAAGTTTAGTATAATTAAGGAAATTGAAAATAATCTCAGCAAATTTTTTTTGCCATCATTCCATTTTATACATGATATTCTCAAATGAAAATATCACATGATACATAATATTTTTATTTTTCTATAGCATCAGTAGAATTAACACAATATTTCCCAAAAAAATTTGGATCTAACAAATACATTTTCACAACTTACTGGATTTTTTTTTTTCTTTCATATTCCCGAAAATCTTTTTTCTTGGTAAAAAAAAACTACTCTACCAAGTGAACCCTAAAAAAATCTAAGATAGAATCCAGTGGCAGAGCCATGTACAACTTAGGTATGACCTTGACCCGGGTTAAACTTTAATAAATTGTACTTATTGTATATAACTATATAATTAATTATAATTTAGCCCAGGTTAAAATTATAATTTAACTCGGGCTACAATTTGTAATTTGACCTTATATAAAACTTAAAATAATTTTGATAATAGATTTTGGTAAATTGTATTAGGTTATGAGTTTAATTTCTATTTGAATGAAAAAATTATTTTTAGTAAAACTCAAAAACATTTAGTAAAATTATAACTCTTCTTGGTGTTACCTACTCAAATACTCTATATTTAATATAATTTAAATATATTATGATATTAACTAATTAAAATTAAGAAAAATAAAGAAACAAAAATTTTTTTTATATCGCATTCCGTGAAAAACTGGCGACAATGTAAGGCTATAAATAAGCATCGTCACCAAAATGTATTGCAAGTTAACTATCCATCTAATATAAACGACAATTTGCCTGCTGTCTAAAAATTATACTCACCATTTCCCTGTTTCCTTGTCATTCAAATATCATAGCTTTTTGTACTTTAAAAAATGGTAAGACATTTTAAAGATGTAAAGTTGTGTCATTTTAAGAGAGAGAAAGAGATAGATAAAGGAGAAAAGAGAGTTAACAAAAAAATAAAAGTGTGGGTCCCACTTCTTTGTGAGAGTGAAAAGATATAAATTGTGTCATTTAAAAGGATAAACATTTTTCCCTTAAACAATATATATCGTAGCTTTTCTTTGTCCAATGTGTAAAAGTCATTATTCTCTTTTATGCACCTTGTCTCCTCCTAAATAATATTAGCCACATTAAATCAAAAGTTATCAACAATGCGAGAGAATTTAATATGTAAAAGTCATTATTCTTTTTATGCACCTTGTGTAAATGTGAGGATAAAATTAAAAAAGAAAAAAATAATAAAGATAAAAAGGGAAAGAAAAAATTTGTGTTGTGAGAGGGAGCACCAAATCATTGGATGGTCCTGGAGCATAGAAAATATTTCCCAACAATGCACCTATTTACTTCTCTTACTATTTAAAGAAAAAAACCATAAATCTATATATAGACAAAAAAATAAAATATTTCTATTTTAAAAAATAGAAACGGATACATTACTATTTTGAAATTAATTACGAGTGTGTAGTACTCATTCATGTCTAAATTAGGCAAGATAATTCACGCTCAAAGCAGGCATGAATGCTCACGTAATTCACGCTCAAATTAGGCATGATTAATCATGCCCAGACAAGGCGTGAATGTTTTGGCCTATTAAACCCAAATTCTTTCACTTTAACACATTCTCTCTAAAGTTGTTCTCTGACTTCTCTTTAGATTTTTTATGGAGATTTTTGTGCAGCGAAACCCTGTTAGATAAGTAAGTCTTCATATCTGATTTATTTATTTTTAAATACAGCAGTAGATATGTTATATTAGTGACCTAGGAATTTGTACATATAATATGTTATTCTAGTGACCTAGGATTATGTTAAACTAGTGTCCTAGGAATATGTTAGTGACTTTTGAATATATTACTAACTTAGGAATATGTTAGAGACCTACAAATTAGTAGTGACCTAGGAATATTTTATACATGTAATTTAACATTTTTTAACCTTTGGTTTATGCATGTAAATTATTTGAAAATGAAATTAATGACACCAATTAATTTGTGATTGTGTATAGTACATTATTATGGCGGACTCGTCATATTTCGAGTCACCTCGGTCTACTTCCGATACCGAGTCCGAGCCTTCAGATCCCACGACACACGTGCTTCCAAGACCATATGGATGGGAAGTACTTCGGAGGCGCACGCAACGCATGCTTGTTTCACAGGCTAAGTGGAACGAGGACAAGGTTCGCCAGTGCAAGACTAGATACGGTAGGATTCAGGAGGCCCATCTCCTAACGATATTCCCAACATTGTGGCAGACTACCTATCATAGGCTGGCTTCGTACATGTCGCACGCATGCGACATATTCTGGTATACATATAAGAAAGTAATTGATTAGAATATTTTAATTTTAATAAGAAATTCCTACATTTTGCATGCATGTTGACCATTTTGACACGCGAATTTGACTGTGTCCGACATGTTTTGACACGCTCCGACACGGTCAAATGACATTTCCGTAAAAAAAAAATATTTAAAAAAAAATATTTTTTATAAAGGATTATTTTTAAAAAAAATTAAAATATATTAATAAAGCTTTCACATGATCATATTAATTTTTTTTAATTTTAATAAGAAATTGTTGAAAAAGTTAGTGTACTTGACAGTCTCAGTTTATTTTTTTTTGATTTTTAGTTTGTGGCTATTATTAATTTAGTTTCATTTTTTTTAAATTATTGAATATTAAATGAAATACACGCTATATAAATTAAAAATATTATTTAATATTAAAATAAGTCCGAACGTGTTGAAATCCATATTTTTTAGGATTGACGTGTCGGAGTGTCGTGTCGTGTCGCGTGTCGTATCGGTGCTACATAGGAAATGTGAAAAAGTTAGTGTACTTGACAGTTTCGTTTATTTTGATAGTTTGTCTGCATTTATTTCAGATTGATCACACGCTGATTAGTGCTATGGTGAGAGGTGGAGACTAGAGACACATACTTTCCACTTGACGCAGGGTGAGATGACCATCACGTTGCAGGATGTGGCGGCTATCATGGGATTGCGGACTGATGCGAAAGTGGTCAGTGGAGGTACATCTTTGGACTGGCGGGCCGTGTGCAAGGAGGTGTTTGGTCATGCTCCAGTCGAGGCTGAGCTCCCTTTTGGGGATGTGAAGCTCTCGTACTTAGATAGACTCTATCCGCATTGGGGTACAGTTGCTACGCATCAAGAGTAGGTTATATTTTTTACTAAGGCACACATTGCGCGTATGTTGGGATCATGGCTCCTTTACGATAGATCGGGAGGTAACGTCGTTGTATGTCACTATATTGTATTGTTTGAAGGAGATTTTGGAGAGATTGGACAGTACAACTGGGGATCTGATGTTCTCGCGCATTTATTAGACAGTTGTGCAAGTTTACTGACTCGGCCATATCAGACATGGGTGGGTGTCATATTCTACTTCAGATATGGGTGTGGCTCAGATTTTGACCTATTGCTCCCCCTCTTCCTCAGCCTACTCACCCAGAGTGGCACTACGGGCACCTATATGTGTCATTTGTATATCTTCATTCGTTATATTTTTTATTACAAATTATTAATACTTTTTATGCTTAATTTGGACAACAGGTTTAATGGTTTAGCCGCTTTAAACCACAACACCAGCTTTTATATCGGGGGACTCTAGACACGCTATGCAGGGACGAGGTATGTAATATTTTTTGATTAATTATTATTATTTTGACATGGTGGTAGATATTTAGTGTGTGTTTATTTTTTATTTCTTTGGGAGGTGGTTTGGCAGCTATACGGCGACTATCATTTCTTGGATGCATCTGCACACGAGCGATGTTTGAAGTTGGCTAGGACACCAGTCTTCTGTTTTCATACGGTTGAGTATTGCTAACCAGATAGATGCATGAGATAGTTTGGTTTGGATCAGCCAGTACCATTGAGGCCTAGAAAGCACAAAGGGGTTCATGATCACACGCTTCGATGTAAAAGGCATGATAACTGGGCAGTTAAGCTGAGACCATTCATACATAAATGGGAGATCAATGAGCAACTCATAGGTCCGAAGCACTAGTATCCTCAGCAAGAAGATGATCTTCCATTGCGATATTTTCATCATTGTTATCATCACCATCGTCTTCCATAACCTTGGTAGGGTCATTTTCTCCTTCCACAGTCAGATTAACAACTGGAGCAGCAGATAATGATGCATTATGTGCAAAAGTGAAATCAACTGACCTTGGTAAAGCAACATCCTCTGCTTTGGTAATATCCACGTACAACTCTATAAAATATTTCCTTGACTGGTTTAAAAATTCTTCAATTACCATTTCTATGTCTTCATTGTCCACATCTTGCATACTAATGTATTGTTATTCTCACCATATTCTTGCAGTGACCACATTGATAGATTGCTTACCTTCAAGAGCTAATTTTTGACGAATCTTTTGATTTAGTTCGCTAACTGTTAAGTTGCGCATGATGCGTGTTGGCTTTTTCTCGCCTTCGAAAACTACACCACGTCGACCTTCCTTTTTTCTACCATTATAATATAAAACAACACGATCAGAATCAGAATGTGAACTCATTCTTAACTATATATATTAACAAAAAACACAAAACAGAGTATGCATAAGCAAGTGAGATTGTATGAAAGAGTAAGAGTTTATGATGTAGAAAAGTTCTAAAGAATGTGGAGATGATAGGTGTTTAAATAAGGAAGATGTATGCCAATCACGCCCAAAAGAGGCAGGACAGGGGTGTTAGTCACGCCCAAATTAGGCTGAATAACCAAGACATTCACGTCTGCATGGGGCATGACTAATCACGCTTAACTTGGGCGTGAATTACGTGGCATTCACGCCTGCATTGGACGTGAATTGTCTTGCCCAATTTAGACGTGAATGAGTGCTACATACTCGTAATTAGTTTCAAAATAAAAATATATCCGTAATTATTTATTAAAATAGCAATATTTTAATTTTTTTCCTAAATCCTTAACAATATTTTAATTAGCATTGTCCAAGTTTACTAGTCGTCTTCCTGTTATATATATTCTATTATTAAAATGTATATGGTAGCTAATTTACAATTGAAGATGAAGTTCAAAACTCCAACATTCATTTTGTTCACAAATACCCCGTGCAAAGCGTTGGTATTACAACTAGTGATTACAAAGACACCAATCTCAAGCATTTACGGAAAACTAATAAGTGAACGAAAGGGTATGTGAGAAATGTGAGAAAGTATTTTCTGAAAGTAACCAAGAATCTTTCAGGAAATTTTGAAAAATATTTGTAGTAGTCACACGACACTTGCGTTGGAACAAATGAGTTTGCTAAACAATTCAATTCTTGACAACGCTCACGTAAGGGCAAAACATACTTAATGGTAAAGTGTTAAACAAAATAGTGTGTCAAAACATACATTGATAACATTTTTCATATTAGTAAAATCATAATTTGGTATAATATTCTTGAGATTCTTCATTAGTCTATACCTAAGCTACAAACTTGTCATTTAGTTGGATTCTTGGAGAGACCAAACCAACATAATATATATATAGTATACCATGGCCGGCTTGGCTTCTTCTCAATCATGCATGTTTGTTACAACTAACTCTATTAAAGTTCCCAAGTGGTTCCTCAATCAATTACGCCCCACTTCCACGTGCGTTAAGTATTTGCTAAAATTAATGATGCTCTCATATTGAGCACAAAAGCATGGACAAAATTAATGTATCAATAAAAGTAAAGGGGCCGACCCAGTTGAAATACTCACTTCGTGAGTGTCTGGGGAAGAAAATACTCTAGGCAGTATTTCCCCTGTTTTTTGCAGAGAGACTGATTCGAACATGTGACCTGACACACCACGACAAGCAATTTTACCGCTTGGGCAAGCCGGCCCTTCGTATCAATAAAAGTAAAGTTTACATAAATGATTTTTTAAGATAATTTTTTTTTTATATAATGATACTTATTTTAAAATATATAATTTGTGTTTGGATAGGGTCAATTATGCTTTGTTTTATTTTTCTGAATCCATGTGGGACACAGATGTTAAATTCAAGGTACCCAAGAAAAAATGTTTGGTTTACTACGTTTTCGTGCATATCGTGTGGGCAGGTTTGCTTGAACTATAGTGGAAGAATGCTTCATCTTCAACGAACGGATAGAAAAAAAGGTTGCTTTAAGTTTTACTCTAATTAGAGACATAAAAATGGAAGGAAACAACATACACGGTGTGTCACTGCTACAAAAGAGACATGGAGTCAAATACAGTAATACCCCTTAAGTGGTGAAAGGCATAGCCCACAGAAAGTCACCAACCCTGTTTAACATGCTTGCAGATTTTAATTTCAGGTTCTCATAAAAGCGTGACAAAATTGGGTTCGTATTCTATAGATGGGCCCAAAAAAAAGCATAAAGTGAAATTGAAGAGACGGAGAAACAAAAACAAAACAAAAAACCAAAAAAAAAACTTATTTAATTAAATGATTTCTTAAGGAAATTTGTGAAAGCGAAATGGAGATCTTATCCAATTAAGAAACATCAGAATTGTGATGTTAATTGGGCATAATCTTATGTCAATTGCGTGCTTATCAAAGTTATATTGCAGCAAAGTCAACATTTTGGTTTAATCCATTTGAGGTTCATCTCCTTTTGGCGGCTAAACAGTGAAGTTAGTAAACTAAAACCCATGCTTGGATGTCCCAAACCCGGATACAGTTATCAAAATGTTTATCTTCATACAATTAATGTTTGTAATATGTTGATCTGATAAAACTACATTAGTTGTGGTCTCATATTTTTCATGTAAGTTCCATATTTATAAGTATATATGATTTCATGTTACTATAGTGTACCCTTGTCGAAACTTTCATAAAACGTCAAGAGTTAGTTTTGTATACTACATAAAATTTCAACTAAAACTATTACAGAATAAAATAAAAGCATTAAAAAAATCATCACCTAACACCTTAAAATTTTGAATTGAAATGATTCTTTACATGGTATCAAAGCTTCAGTGACCACAAGGTTATGAGTTCGATCTTCATCGCCCCCACTTGTGGAATTAAATAAACATAAGGTAAACCAAAAATTGAGAAATTGGACTTATGCAATAATTCACACTTCAAGACCAAAGAGCTATTGTGTGAGGGGACACTTCAAGACCAAAGGGCTATTGCGTAGGGGAATGTATTAGAGAATAATATAAATCATTAACAAAAACATTCACTCAACACCTTAAGGTTATGATACCAAAAATATGATATATCCTAAACAAAGTAACCTCTGTAAATTAACTTTATAGTTTTTAACATAAGTATTTCATTACTATAATTAAACAATTTCATAGTATTCTCCAGAACAGATAATGTAAACAAAAATGACACGGTTCCACCTTGCAAGAGAGCTCTGAGCTGGGACTAAATCATTCCTAATCATATAACTTGTTTAATACGCGTATCTTGTAATCATGTACGTTATTTTATCCTGACAAAGTTCTAAAATGAAAACTTTAACAAATTAAGGAGAATAAAAGTAAGTTATGATAAAAGGAAAAGAAAAATTCTACTAAAACAAAAGGAAATTTCTTTAATTGCTAAATCTGAATTGGATATGTACCAAATCAAAAAGTTATCCTCAAATAATTGATTGGTTCAACGAATATTTTAGGCTAAGTTGTATTTTAGCCAATATTTTAAAACAATCGTGGATGATCATCATATATTATTCACAACCAAGTCCACAACCACCCTTGCCAATTGGCAGACTCACCAACTTAATGAAATCAGTGCCAACCAATTCATACAAAGTCAAGAAAATGCCAATAATAATAATTACAAAATATTATGCTTAGAAAACTTCAATTAATGTTGTTTCCCCTTTTTTGTTTCTACCTGAAAACTCAATGCTGTTAAAACTTGAATAAATGGCAGCTGTATACCTTTATTACGCACACAACAATATCAAGATTTGAACCGTATCATACAATCAACAGATATAATACCAAAAGATTAGAAGTACATCATAATTCCGTGTGCATAAATATCAATGATTTTTGTCAGACACATAAAATTAAGAAGAAGAAAAAAATCAAAGAAGCAAAACGCAGTCAAAAACCACGTGTAGTATTTTATTGATGGGCTAGCCAGCAGACCCATGTTTCATTGTTTGAACAGGACTTTGAGTTTTACCCGTACAAACCAGAAACCCAAGTTGTTTAAGAATACATATAATATAAATATAACTATAACTTTTTTTTTTAATTAATATCTGTTCCGTTATCTTTAATGAAAAGTCATCATCTTCTTCCATCTTCCTTCACTTCCATTCCACCCTTCAACACCAATCACCAATTGACTATTGCGTATTGACAACAAGCATGGCGATTTCTCCTCAATCGTTCTCACCTAGAAAACGACGACCCTCGGCGGGGTCGTTTATCTCTCCGAAGCTGAACGACATCAACCTCCTTAACTCTCTGCTCCACCTCACCCACCAGATATGTTCCCTAAACGACACCACCACCCACTTCCTCCTCAACCGCACTTCCTCCTCCACAATCCGCAAAACGCAGCTCCTCGGCGTCGTTTTGGAAGACCTTCTTCGCGTTTCGTCTTCCTCTTCCACTTCCACCCCTCTAAGCTCCTACTCTCTCATCCTCTGCCTCGAGGAAATGTACATCGTGCTGCACAGGATCAAAACCCTCGTTGAAGATTGCTCCAATGGAAGCAAATTCTCCACGCTCATGCAAATCGAAACCATCGCCGACACCTTCTACAAGCTCACCGGAGAATTATCCACGCTTCTGGATATCTTCCCCGTTCATGAGCTCCACCTCAACGACGACGTTCGTGAACTGGTTCTCCTTATCAGAAAACAGTGCTCCGAATCCAAGCCTCTCCTGGGAAAAGAAGAAATTGAGCTCAGAAACGATGTCGTTTCGGTGCTCGAGCGGATCAAGAAGGAGATTGTTCCTGATCAGGCAAACCTAGCTTCGATTTTCGAGAAATTGGAGATTCGCGATTCTTCGAGTTGCAGAGCGGAGATTGAGAATTTAGAACAAGAAATTCAGAATCAGAGCGACGAACAATCGAAAGCTGAGGTCGTGGCTTTGATCGGGCTCGTTCGATACGCCAAGTGTGTTCTCTTCGGTGCATCCACACCATCGCCGCGAAGTGAGAGTCTGCGGCGAAAACAGTCGTTGGAGGTGGCAGTTCCGACGGATTATCGATGCCCTATTAGTTTGGACCTGATGCGGGACCCAGTCGTCGTGGCAACAGGACAGACGTACGATCGGGTATCCATCAAGCTCTGGATGGATTCAGGACACAACACGTGTCCCAAAACAGGTCAAAGCCTGGCCCACACAGACCTCATCCCTAACCACGCGCTCAGGAATATGATAGCATCGTGGTGCCGCGAGCAGAGAATCCCGTTCGAAGCGGAAACCGTTTCAGGAAAACTCAACGGCGGCGTAACCAACAAAGCTGCATTAGAAGCCACACGAATGACGGCGTCGTTTTTAGTCAACAAGCTCAAGGTCCCTTTAGCTGTTTCTATTTCCTTTTCTGATTCTAATTCTCAATTCATGGAAGACTCAAACGCCGTCGTTTACGAGCTTCGGGTTCTGGCAAAAACAGACTCGGACAGCCGTGCCTGCATCGCCGAAGCAGGAGCTATTCCGCTTCTGGTTCGGTACCTAAGCTACGAGGTTGGTTTGCACAACCCGAGTCTCCAGGTTAACGCCGTCACGACGATCCTCAACCTTTCTATTCTCGAAGCGAACAAGACGAGGATAATGGAAACTGACGGCGCCTTAAACGGCGTCGCGGAGGTGCTTCGCTCCGGCGCCACGTGGGAGGCGAAGGCGAACGCGGCGGCGACGGTGTTCAGTTTATCAGGTGTGCCGGCGTACAGGAAAAGGCTAGGGAAGAAGACACGTGTCGTCAGCGGGTTGATCGAGCTGGCGAAATGTGGGCCCGAGGGTGCTAAGAGGGACGCTTTGGTTGCGATACTGAACCTCGCGGCGGATAGGGAAACCGTGGCGAGGTTGGTGGAGGGTGGCGCGGTGGAGATGACGGCGGAGGTCATGGCGGCGATGCCGGAGGAGGGTGTGACGATTCTCGAGGCGGTGGTGAAGCGTGGCGGGTTGGTGGCGGTGGCTGCGGCGTACGCTGGGATCAAGAAATTGGGGACGGTGTTGAGGGAGGGTACGGAGAGGGCGAGAGAGAGTGCGGCGGCGACGCTTGTGACGATGTGTAGGAAGGGGGGTTCGGAGATTGTGGCGGAGCTGGCGGCGATTCCGGGGGTGGAGAGGGTGATTTGGGAGTTGATGGCGGTGGGGAGTGTGAGAGGGAGAAGGAAGGCGGCGACGCTGTTGAGGATTCTGCGGCGGTGGGCGGCGGGTTTGGACGGTACAGAGACTGAAGGGTTCTCAACTACCATGATCAGTTCGACAACTACAACTGTTATTCCAACTTCCACTTCGTTCGCACAGTAACACTTGTCTAATTTTCAATTCAAAATTTGTAAATTTCTCAAAATTTGTTGTATCATTGTTTCTTTCTTTTCTTTAATTGATTTTGCCATTCCTGAAAAATGTAATCAATGGAGCAGGTTTTTTTTTTAAAGAATTATATATATATTTTTTCCATTCTTTCAAGCGTTTGTGTTTGGAAATTGTGAATGGTAAAATTGAGTTGCTGAATAGAGTCTCGTTTCATGCATGTTGTGATAGTTGAATTTTCATGGCTTTTTAATTGAAAGTTGGACTGTAATAGCAATGCAAACTTTGAGCTCTGTGATTGACTCATTGTCCACTATATTGCACTTCTTTGGTTTGTTTGTCCTGAAAGAGACGGCGTAGGCATTATTCAAAAACTTAGTGCTTTGAACACTGCTTCAATAGATGAAAATGGAAGATAACTTCAGAGGAGAGGGTTTTGGGATGGTGGGAAATAAGATGCTTCATGCTTGGTCTTGCATGTATGTGTGACCTATTCCTTCCGTAAACTTGAAATACTCTTTGATGTTGTTTTTGGAACATCCTGCATTTCAACTCGAGATGTATCATGTCGTGCGGCGTCATTTGACGGAAATTATCAAAACAACCATGTCAAGATCCATGCTTTAGGATCAAAGTCAACTAAATTTAACTACTATCTTGGAGTCAACTTAATTATTTTTTAATCCTCTGTTTAGGCTTATATTAATCTTGTAAAGCCCAACATCTACTGCTCAATGTTTGACTTCAGAACAACATGGGCCTCGAATATTAGATAATTGGGCTTATCTTTCCCTTCTTCATCCAAGGACAACCCTTCTTGCATGTGCAACACTTTGAGAGAACGAAACTGACATTCATTTTCAGGGTTAGATTATTCATTCAAATATCATTAGACAGTCCGTTAATTAGGATATTTTCTTGAAAAACTTATTGATAATGATAAGGCGTTCAATACTTTCTAATATAGTATCAATTTTCTATTTCTCTTCTCCCTTTAGTTTTCGTAGTTAAAATTTCTTATGGAGACATTTGGGAGAGATTTTTTCTTTTTTGGTATTATGAGGGAGGAACCCCCAACTGGTTAAGAGAAAACAATACAGCAAGATCTATCTACACCAACTAAATCAGTTAAATACAAAAAATAAATACCAGGGGATTCAAGAAATAAAAAAGGTCTTCTTGAGCCTCGTCCTCTAGCGGGAGATTAGACAACCAATATGTACAGCAATTCCCTTCTTTATATGTGTGATTAATCTTCACCACCCAATCCCTCTCCATCCATGTCCGAATGCTAGTAACAAGGTGAGACAACTGTTTACAAATTCGACCCGGCCATCGATCCGGCTGAGGTAAGGGATTACGGGGTCACGGATTCAACCGGAGGTCACGGAATTACTATGCTGACCTGATTTTATATATTAAAGAATATATATATATATATATATATATATATATATATATATATATATCTCCTATAAGAAAATATTAAAAAACAAACTACCAATCATCAAATATTCAAAATACACTTAACATAATTCATCAATTACAACCACAAGTCAATATTACACCATCTAATTAAAGTATCAAGATACCAAAGCACAAAACTCATAAATGGGGAATGCCTCTTTTGAGAAGGTCCTTGACAAAGGAAAATTTAAAGGAAGTAAGAATGAGTTTTTGTTTTCCATCGACGACCGTAAGGAGTTCATTTGAATGGATAAAATTCTTATTTTTTTCTAGAAGATTCACGGCAATGAGGTGAAGATTAAAGATGTCTAGATCGTTGGAAGAGAAGAGAACGATTAGATTCGGGTTTGCAAGCATTTTTATTTTTATTTAAAAAAAAACAATGTTGTTTCCTAATACCATACTTGATTGATTGTAAAATATTGTTGGAATGTATGTCATTTTACAAAACTAACCCCCAAACTATTGCCTTCTCCTTTCTCTCCTTTGCTATCTCCTAACCCCCAAATTGCTCTTTCGAGTACATCTTCAGTCACAAAACATCACATACTTACAAAAATAATCATCCAAGAAATGAAAAATTGAAAGAAAAGAAACACATACACAGATGCGCATAGAAATCTATCAACTTCAACTATATGTATAAGCTGGGAAGCACATACATATTATTTGGAGTGAAAATGCATGTCAGACACTGACACGCGGTTAACATTTGTCGACACGTTCTTTTTTTATCATAACCAAAATTTATTTTATTTTATCTTTTTAACTAAACATGAAAAATTATTTTATAAAACAAATATTTTTTATTATGAAATTTGACATGAAAAATTAACAAGACATGAAAAGTTATTTTTATTTTTATATTTATGTTATGGAATTTGAATATTTGATTAATTATATGAATTATTATGGGCTGCTATGTGTATTAAATGTAAACTATATTATATATATTAAAAATATTATTTAATATCAAAATGTATCTTAATGTGTTGAAATCTAACATTTTTAGAATTATCGTATCGGCGTGTTGTGTCGTGTCCCATGTCAGTATCAGTGTCGGTGCAACATAGTGTATATGAGAGTTGAACATGGTGTTCAAACATCAATAAATTAAAGTCTTCTCGTAAGTGCAAAAAATAGAGCAAATTACAGTTCTTTTTGGACTTTGATCTTCCTCACAGGCACCCAACTGTAAGTAACACAAATTAATAAAGAAATAATTTATTTTTCAAGTTGGTGTTGATCTATGCCCCAAGCAGAGTTCTAGATCAATCTCCTCATGGTGGAAAAAATTTATAGTGCATCCGGACCACCGTAGTCCTTCAATTGAAAAATTGACACTTGGCTAGAAAAAATTTTAATCTCTCTTCTCTCTCCTTACCTTTTTTTTTTCTCTCTCTTTCACTCCTCCGCCCCACTGAATGTTGTGTGCTCCAGGAGCACTAAATATGATCTTCTCATGGTGATGCCTCGGTTGGTGGAAAAGTTCATAGGTCCATCCATTTTGCTAGAGCAATAAGGAAACTATTGATCCCTATAGCTGAAGAAGATGTTCGAGCCATATCAAAGGAAGGTGAACATGGACACAGAGATGAGGGTTAATTTTATCCGAAAAATTGATAAATTTTTCCACCGCGTGGGATTTGTAAAATACCACATGTTCGATGGTATTTTAGGTTGGGATCAATGTTATTAAACTCAGGCCGGTCATTAAACCGGTCGAGGTACTGGGTCATTAGATCACTAGTTTAACCAATGAGTCACTGATTGAACCGCATGCATGACCCGGTAAGTATATGTAAATTTGTAATTTATATAAAAAAAATTATAACAATACTTAAATACATCAGAAAAATATATCAATTCTAAATATTCTAATATGATAAATAATAAATCATTAATTAACTTAAATGGTGCCGAGCCCCTAATGATTTTTTTCTTTCTTCATCATTTACTTTTTATATTTTAGCACATACATGTATGGCTCTTTGTTTTGGGTTAAGCTAATCAGCCCACTTATTAAAGCCCAAAAATTGAAATATGGCCGAAAAAAAGTGACAAACAAAATCAATTTTAATTGTACTAAAAAAATTCACTTTTCAATTACCTAGATCCCATCCCATATCCCTTAATCAATTTTTACTCTTCACACTTTCTTGAAACTCACATCACTGCACATTTTATTTTCTCCCTCGTGACTTGTCTTTTCATATTAATTTTACCCACTTTACCTTTTCTATTCTTTGCCACACCAGATCTACCTCCCTCGTGCTACTGAGTAAGTGTAGAATTTTGTCAATCAGAAGCACTTGGTGCTAGAAAATCAGTGGAAGTTTCACAACCCATGAAGAAGAGCTGACGAGGACCGGGGTCATGAAGCTCACAATATAGAGGAGTCACAATGAAAAGTGAAGAAGCTCCTAGACACTAGATCCCAGTCCGCCTGAAGAAGAGAAGCAAGCATATGAGGAAACTCACTCTTGATGAACATGGCAACCAGATTCTCTAGATAATGCTTGCTTTTTGTTTGTTGATGTAAGTCATTTTTCTTTTCTACATTTCTGTCAAGATTTACGTCCTTCACCAATGAACCCTTCCATCTCAAGGCCGTGAAGGAAAAAGATCAGTCGGACTCGGTGAACCGGTGGATCACCGGTTTAATAAAACCCGACCGAGTTTCACGGGTTACGCCAATTGGCTTGCATGTCCGATCCTTTAGGATACCGGACCAGTAACATCACCGATTTTTGGGTTGAACCGCCTAATCATGTCCAGTTTACAACACTGGTTGGGGTTGTCATGTATAATTTCAAATATTGGGATTGTAATTTTTTTCAGGAAATTTTTTACTCTTCCTTGTACCAAACGTGGGAAAATAACATTCTCAATCCCACTTTTTCAAGAATCCAAAATATCCCACATACCAAACACCCCCAGTATATAGTTGTAGAATTTCTCCTAAGCCCTAACAAGGTCTAGTATATATATAGAAAATATAAATTTTTCAAAGTACTCTTTATTTTTAATTTTTAATCCCAAAATGATTTCATTGTAGGACTACACGAGATAAATTTATTCTTTGTGATATATTTATAGGAAAAAACGTTTCTCTTATCACAAAAAATAAATTTATCTCCTGTAATCCCTAAACAAAGTCATTTTGGGATTAAATATTAAAAACAAAACGTAATTTGGTACTTTTATATTATTCTTTGAATCAAAATTTTTAAAATACCCTTTATTTTTAATTTTTAATCCAAAAACAACGTTGAACGCCATATAATAATACAAAGAAGTAACAAACAAGGGGGATAACACTGCCACTACTTACATTCTTTGTCCTTCCTAAAAATACAAACTTAATATAAATTTCGACCATGACTCTTTAACTTTTTGGTCCCCTCTTTAATCAATGCAATTCATTTTTATTTTTATTTTTTGGTATAAATTCATTCTTTGATTATGTATAGATATTGGTTTCGACACGCAGACACAACCTAGACCGTTAAAAATTAAAGTGCCATTGGGGACCAGTTGACCTGATTTATTATTCATCCCACCAAATACAAAGTAGAAAACCCCAATCTTCTATACAGGCTTTTGGGGAAAAAAACAAATAATGCGTGTACTTCATACATAATCATAACGTCATTGTAATTTTTGCTCTTAAGTCCCCATTTCAATTATGCCAATTTAGTAGCCAATAATCAGGAATACTTATTTCTCCAGTATGATTCATGTTAACTATGGTACCAATATCATTGAAAATTCTAGGGACTTTAGTCGACATTATAGTGTAAAAGTCTTATCTATATCCCTAGGCCAGCAATCCATTCTGTACTTGAACTTTCTTTGCCCTTTGCAATATGGGAATTCCTTACATTATGTACTTTTTTTTTTCTTTAGTAAACATTATGTACTTTTTTCCCCCTCTTGCAATGTGGGAATTCATGACATTTTGCTTTGCTTGAAAATTGGTTCGTTTTATTTACCTGAGAGACATGGTACGTCAAGGGCTTGCCTAGAAAATGATGGATACACATGGGGCCGAACTAAAGCTGTTTAACGAACCCATGTTCTAGTTTCCATAATCATGAAATAAAATCAATAATAAGAAAGAACATAACCAAATTGTAGAGTAATCCAAATATACACAATGTCTCTATTAAATGGGCCACTAAGATTTTCTACATTTGGATGCATGTAATCCTGACCCACAACAAGCTTGCACTCCCAAAAGCTTCTCTCTTTTTACACGCCTTTCGAATTCTTTTCAAGGTTTCTCTCTTTGCGTCTCTCTCCCTTTCTCGGCAGAACAAATTTGTAACCAAAATCTCCTTCTTTACAGATTGCAAAAAGCCAATGAGCCAATAAGCTTTGTACATAATAAAATTACTTCCACTTTCTAAAGTACAGTGCCTTTACATTGCATTTTAGAATAACCACTTGATGTTGATTAGTTTTTGGGTTTCAATTATCTCATGTAATTAGAGAGAAAAAAATTCATGCAATAAAAGAAAATCTTCTCATACTATAAACATATTTTATGTGGGGCTCACATCTATTAAAAAAAAATTTGTTGCACGAAAATTGAAAAATAACTTGTTGGAGAAAACAATTCTCCTCCAAATGAAATTTTAAATGTTAATGCAAGTGTCTACTCTTGTGTCTATTTCACTTGCATTAGCAGTGAAAAAACTCCAACGGCAACGATGAACGTGGGCCTATTTTGCACCGACACCGATATGACACAACACGATACTTCGACACATTAATTCTAAAAAATATTAGATTTTGACACGTTAGGACACGTTTTGATATTAAATAGTATTTTTAATTTATATATATTATATAGTATTTTTAATTTATGTAGTGCAAAAATTAATGTATTTTTGTAATAATATATGCAGAGTTATATAGTCTTTATCATTATATTTTTTAATAGCTTAATAAAAAAATGAAGAAATACTTTTCGGTATATTTAATATTCAATAGTTTAATAAAAAAAAATGAAACTAAACTTATAATACCCATCAATTTTGCAAAGATACATAAGATATTCCAAATATTTATATTAAATTCAATAAAATTGTAATCATAATCCAATGAATCTAATAGTTTGAACTAAAAACGTAACATAATACAACATTTGATCCCTTTTTTGAATCTTGCAATGCATATTAGAGTGTCACGAAGTGTCGACAATGTCAAAAAATATCAAACACGACACATCAGAGTTTTTGAAATGTCGATGGTTGATAGATATTGGCTAGTTTTAGTTTTGTTATAAGAACATATGCTGTGCCTTAAAGTTAAAGCTTAGAAGACAAAGATTTTCTGCAAGGAAAAAACAGGAATCACAGTGATAATTTAATAAAACATTAAAAAAAAAAAAAAAAAAACAGAAATGCTGTTTGGTATGGGTGTTAATTGAGTGTCACAATCCCTCATTGTCATTCACCACCTCTACCCCACTCATTTTTCTTTATGCCAACCTTTTTCTCCTCCTGTGGACCCCATCCTTACCACCAATTCCAAAAGCCTCCCTCTCTATTTATTTATCCTACTAAATAAAAGAGTACCAAAGCAAACACTGATGGGGTTAT
Source organism: Gastrolobium villosum (assembly GCA_032173675.1). NCBI lineage: Eukaryota > Viridiplantae > Streptophyta > Magnoliopsida > Fabales > Fabaceae > Gastrolobium > Gastrolobium villosum. The sequence goes on from JAVKPL010004646.1 coordinate 189,296, forward strand.
CTAATGTCTCATCCCCCATACATTACTGAGACAACTAGAAAGCATTCAACATCTACACAAACACAAGCACCAGAGAGACACTCACACACAACACACACACACACACACAAACATACACAGAGAAATGGGAAATTACAGGTTTAGGTTATCAGATATGATTCCCAATGCCTGGTTTTACAAGCTGAGAGACATGGGGAGAGGAAGAAAGCAAACAACCACTCCAACAAGGAAGAAAAAACAATCTTCATCAACCTCAACAACACAATCATCAAAACCAAAGCAACCCCACCAATGCAATCCTAGAAAGTCATACTACTTTACAAGGGAGCTTAACACAAGCAATAAATTCCACACTTCACCACCACACAACCCAAAAGTCCCAGACACCAATTCACCTGAACCACCAAGAAAATCATCCAAACAAAGAACCAGGAAAAGAAGAACAACACCAAGGAATTCTTCACCTAAGCCTCTCATCAATAGCACATATGTATCTGCTGGTTGTAGCTGCGGCAACACCCTTGAATCTGTTTTTACTAAACCCAATTCCCCACAAGAAAACTCTTCATCTCCATTTGATAGCTCTTCTGAGTCTGAATTTCCTGACTTAGAATTCAGAACAGACCGTGTTCTTCCCACTGAGTCATTTGATGAAATGGTTTCTTTGTCCTCCTCTTGTGCCTGCAAGCTAAACTCCAACAACACCAAGGACATCGTTATCGATGTGGACAAGAATTCTTTACCAAGAAAAGATGATAAGCTTGATGGGTATGAAACCTTTTCACAACTTGAGCTTCCTCCAATCATAACCAAGCCTCCAAAATTCAATGACTTGCTCAGTGATGCAAAGAAGAGAGAACCAAAACCAAAACCCAAACCCAAACTCAATGTTGAAGGATCTCTCAAGGTTAAAATTGTGAAGGAAGAAGAAACAGAACAAATCAAAGAACAGAGGAATGCCCCTGTTAGAAGATTCTCCGTGAACTCTCCAGGAGTGAAGCTTCGGATTAATTCACCGAGAATTGGTCACCGGAAGGTTCATTCTCATGGCCGGAAAAGTGTGTCACCGACGGCCAGCTCCGGTGGCTCCAGGAGAAGCCTCTCTGATAGCCTTGCAATTGTGAAATCATCTTTCAACCCACAGAAGGATTTTAGAGAGTCAATGGTGGAGATGATTGTGGAGAACAACATCAAGACTTCAAAGGATTTGGAAGATCTTCTTGCTTGCTACCTTTCTCTCAATTCAGATGAGTATCATGACCTCATTATCAGAGTTTTCAAGCAAATATGGTTTGATTTGACTGTAACAAGGTAGAAATAAATAACCTCTCTCTGGACAAAATTCTTAAATTCAGTTTCTCAACTTTCTATTTCTCACATTAATTTTCTCTTTTTCTATGTATGCATGTAATATATTTTGCTAAATTAAATATATACGTCACTAAGTACGTGAATTAATCGGTAAGAGATTGTTCGTACTTAACGAGTAATTTCAAGTGTACATGATGAAGTTTGGTATACACTAGAAATAGAACAAATGAAGACTATACATTCACACTAAATATCCTTTTTGATCCTCATTAAATCTTACGATATCCGCTTTACTCCCTAGCAAAAAAAAAATTTATTTATGGTCCCTACGAAATTTAAAATTGACCCATTTAATTGAAATTGTGATCTTTCGTAAATTCAAAAAAGACTCACATTAGTCCCTCAAAAAAATTAAAATAGGTCAACATTAAATTTCTTAGGGATCATGAATAATCTTTTTATCTGCTAGGATTAAAGCGGGCATCATAAGGACCAAAAATGTTATTTACTCATACATTTATTGTCATGAGGTCTTTTGTAAACTTTTTAAAGCCAAAGGTGCTATTCTTTTAAGGTTATATATTTTTCATGCTACATAAGAAAGAGATTATATTTCTTCCACACACAATTAAGAGGTGGGATCCACTAGTATAATTTTTTTTTTCTTTTCTCTTTTCACTTTTTCTCTCCCTTAATTGTGTTTCAGAAGAATCATATAACCCTTCTTTTAATTATACGAAGTTTCCAATTTCAATTCCAAAAAGCAAAATTGACTGCAAAAGCTAAAGCTAGCAATTGCACCATGTCAATGGTTTTATGTAAAGAAATTGTAACTGATAGGAAAATAAAATGGAGCTTTAGAGAATTTTTGTCAAAAAGGGATTTCATTTATGAGCTACAGAATGCAGACTGCATAGAGACTGTAAGGTCATGGGCTTGCAAACGTGTAAAATGGTTTCTACACAGAGATTTGTCTATTTCCTTTCATGTGTGTGTGTATGCATAAAATTCGGGCATGTTGGCTTTTCTCTCATTTTATTCAAGAAACTTATTCGCTTCTGAATTTCAATACCCTCATTGACCTAAAGTGGTTTGGGAACAAGACATAGAACTGCACAAAATTGTATAAATAGTTAACACCTAGGGGACCCTCACCAGCATCATCTGCAATAACTGACACAGCTTCTTCCATTAAACTTTGGATTTTTATTTTTATTTATTTTTTAATACCCAAAAGAACATGCCCTTTAAGTACAAGCTCTAGATTTATTGTCTTTTGTCACAAATTTTAAAGGGCTTATATGCTTATCCCTAAGCCAGACCATGCAGCCTTTAAGATCTCGCATGCTCATTTTCCACCTCAAATCACACACACACACACACACACATTGAGTGAACTTTGAGAAACCTTCATAGTTCAAAGGTGGAGGTAAGTTTTCAAAGCCGTACACTATTTTAAAAACGTAAGAACAATTTTTCTGACTTTGAATATCTGAATTCAAATTGATGTACAGTGCCATCTGCGTTAAACCCTATGAGTTTTTGCAATAAAAAATATGGCTCTCAAATTTCCTGAAGCTTGTCTAAAGGTGCATGTTTGATTTTCAAAAGGTAAAGTTACTTCGATTATTACAAAAGCAGATACAGACTTTAACCAAAGAAGCATAGAGGCTCTTCTAGTTACAACTTTTTCATGTGCCCTATACTTGTGTTAGTTTTCTGATTTTGTGGAATGAATAGTTCACACGGTCTGCTAAAGCCTAAAAGGAGGATTAACAATTTTCTTAATCTTCACTTATATATTCTATCTCAATTGAATTGTTACCACTTTCTATATTATAACATAAAGAAAGATTATCAACTTTAAAAAGTAGGGTTTATGATAAAAATACATATGTCCTAATAAAGAGGGAAACTTGAAAATCAAAATTAATGTTTTGAATGAAATAATGTTACATTAGGGTAAAAAGATGCATTTTCTTAGGGACATACAAGTATTATCCCACACTTGAAAAGGTAGTACCGATTGATAATGACGTTGCTTTCAAGGAAAAAAGGAGAGGTTGTCGCGTGACAAACCGCTCAAAAGATGAGGTAAAGCTCGAATTATTCAAACTAGTTAATCATTTTTCTGTAATTCTGGCAGGACCAACCTAGCTTTAGGATCTCACCTGTCACAGTAAAAGTTTCGGAAGTTTGTTCCCTAATATCTTAGAAAGGAGTTATTAACGTAATATAAGATAAGTATTTTATGCAGATAAAATAAAGTTGGGATAAATAAGAGTTACGTTGTACGAAAAATAATTTGGTCATGTTAAGATAAGACAAAACAAAATCATTGAACAAAGTGTCTTATCATATTTTTTTATTATTATTATTTTTTGTCTTTTAGTATTGCATGACATCATGTAACATGATAAAATAAAGACCCAATAAAGTTATGGAGCTTATAATTTAAAAAAAAAAATACAAATTTTTATGAGTGTGCAATATAAGACAATTATCGTATCAGACATAAGATAATTATTTCTCATTTTAGAAATTATTGTTTTTATTGGAGATAATTTTATCCTACATAAATAATATAACATAAAAATATATGTAACTCATATCATGTATATAAAAGAAAAGAGAATAAAAAATAACATTCGCACCACATATTTTTGTGTGTGTATATATATGAGATAAAATTATTTTTTATAATATCACAAAGATTAATTCCAATAATGCTTATGTGACCTCCGATCCTTTTATTTTGATTAATTTCAACAAAAATATATATTTCTCAAGCTTGATTCATTCCTTTATGGGGACATAGGGGGCCCACGGCTACATTATTTTTCTAAAAGCCATTTTATATGGTTAAAAAAAATTAATAGGTAATTCAGTTAGTAACACAGATGATGCGAAAGAATTTGGATTTCATTCCTATTAAAATTGGATTTGATTTTTATCAAATATATCTTTTATGAGGAGCGAAGAGGTTTAAATTTATTTTTTTGTAGTACAAAGTTTTTATTTTAATTTTCTTCACTACACAAGAGTTCGTTCGTTTTAAATCATAGAATGATCGTGATTTACCTGCCAATTTCATTTACGTAAAACGTGTCACTTAGATATACAAAAGTTAGAATTTTTTTTTTTCTTTTGGAGATACCAAAAGTTAGAATTTTGAACCTCGACAATCTTACTTCATTTTTTTTTTTATAACATCATTTTTTTTTTTGATAACATATCTTACTTCATTTTCTCTTCTTCCAAGTTGGTGGTTTTAAAAAGAAAACGGTTATGCTCTTATTGTTACTTTTGAACGAATAAATTGTACGAGTTCAACATAACTTGTATATACAAAAATAAAAAGTATGCTAGTAGAAATTAATCTTCAAAAAATATATCTTGACATTAATTGTTAATATGTGATATTTATATTTTGTGTTGAGTGTTTATTTTCCAATTTTTTTTTTGATATTCCAATTTGGTGATGAGTTTGATTCGGATGCTTTCAGGAATTAAAGCTTTAAATCTGTTCCAAAGATGATATTAGAGAAAATCGAACACGTATTCTCACTTTCTATGTTTTTAATATTAAATATTCAATAAATCACTCATTAAAATTGAATAAAAAAAACATTTAACTTTACTTTTTTTTAATCCCGACAAGGGAAAGAATCCCAACATACATGAAAAAATAACATACTACTTAACTATAGCACAAAAGTGGCTGCATTATTGCAGGCAGCATCAAACATAGGATTACGTTATATTATAAAGGGTAATTTGTGATTCGTCCTCTATCGTCATGTAAAAAACTGTTAGTTCCGCCGAATAAGTATAAAAAGAAAAATAAAAGGAAACATCTTTTTATAAGTTATACTGATAAATTCGCGTCAATATTAAATTTATTTATTTTGTAGAACAATTCAACTGTTGAAAATTTGCAATGATTTGTATATCGATCCCATTATCCTATTCCTATTAATTTGTCTTCTTTTCTTTTATAAAATAAATGACTTTAAGTGTTGGGTCAACAAAAGACAGTTTTCTGAAGAACATCAACAACCCTAAATAATTAAACCTCCTGATGTCGTATCTATGGTTCTAATTAAAGGAATCGTGTAGAAATTGCAGTGCAGACCTATATATACTATTAGGGTGGTGAGTGGTGACCAATCAACATTGAGAATCCTCAACCGTGTTCTTATTTTTTCCGAATATGCATACCAACCGAAAGGAACAAACAAACAGATGAAGAAATATGGACTTATCAATATACATTTGCTTTTCTACCTACTGACCATATGTTATTTCTTTCTTTTTCTTTTTTCCGCTAACAATCTTTTCCAATCACTACATGTATTGTTTGTGATATTTAAGGAAAGTAAGAAGTATGAAATTTGTCCTTTCTTTTCTTTCTTTTTTAATTTGTTATGTTTTGATTAGGAAGCTATGGATTGATTATGGTGTACAAACATTGAATTCATGAACCATGTTTATATAGACACTGCAAACGTGCGTTTAGACCACGACAATGCATTAATTTGTTTTTGTACCAAATAGACCTTAATAATTGCACTAGAAGAGATTTTGAATATCTGCTCCTTATAGGTACTCTGAAATAATAAGAGTCGTGAATATCGGTTAAAAAAATGCCTCGATCAAGGAAGATCAACGATATCATATGTTTATAAATCAGAGTTATTAAATCAAGACATAATCAACAACTCTCAGATGAGATGTCAAACTTTTTGTGTGACGTGTCAAAGGATTCTATTCTTATATTTATGAAAATCTTAACCGTTAAAATATACTAAAAATCAACAGTTAAAATTTGGTGTAAGAATAATAAATCTTACACCGGTATAAGATGATCATGCCTATATATATATATATATATATATATATATATATATATATATATATATATATATATATATATATATTACTGTAATTAATTGGATTATTCTCATTAATTAATTATTAATTTACAATAAATTATAACCATCTAATATGCAAAAATCAACAGTTAAGATTAAGCGTAAAATTTATTACTCTTATACCGATATAAAAAGATATGTCGTATGTGTGCGCGTTTGTAAACACACTTTTAGTTGAATAATAAAAAGTATAAAGTTTTAAAAGAATTGTGTATTTACTTACAGGGGAATGATATTGTGACAACCAAGTTGCGTTATTACCAGATGACTATCAATCAATCTCACCGTTAGATCGATTATGTTGATCCAACAGTTATATTTATTTCAATCTTTGTATGGTCATGATTCCCCATATTTAAAGTGAAAACATTAAATATGGGAAATCATGAGCATACAAAGATGAAAATAAATATAAAGTATTAAATTTGGGGAATCATGACCGTACAAAGATGGAAATAAATATAACCATTGGATCAACATAATCGATCTAACGGTGAGATTGATTGGTAGTCACTTGGTAGTAACGCAACTTGATTGTCACAATATCCTTCCCCTTACTATACGGTTATATTTATTTCCTTCTTTGTATGGTCATGATTTCCCAAATTTAATACTTTATACATATTTTCACCTTTCTATGGTTATGATTTCCCATATTTAATGCTTTCACTTTAAATATGTGAAATCATTACCATACAAAGATAGAAATAAATATAACCGTTGGATCAAGATAATCGATCTAACGGTGAGATTGATTGGTAGTCACTTGGTAGTAACACAACTTGGTTGTCACAATATCCTTCCCCTTTTTTATTTATAAACTTTTACAAACTACTATATTATGTACTTCAAAAAAATATATTCATAAGTTAATGTACACTACATAATATAGTTTGTAAGAATTTTTAAACAAAAAAAAATTAGAATCAAAAGTTTGTAAATATATCCCCACTCTCCCCTTACTTTAAAAAAAAAACCACTCTCTATTTAATTCAACTAGCGAGTGTGGGTGCCTCCACTTACTTTCATTAGTAAAATTACCTTTTTCGCGTGCCACAAGTTTATCGTAACTATTACTTTAAATTATGATCCTCTTTTTTCATGTTGTAGGAGAATTCTTTCTTCTATTATAGACAAAGATGTGATTGATCCCACCTCTCATTATTAAACAAAAATAAAAAAAGTTATTACATCGATTTCGATGTATCATTAGTAGGAGAAAGAATTCTCATATAACATGAGAATTCTTTTCCCCTTAAATTATATGATGGGGAAGGTTTTCATTTTAAAATTTTAAAAAATGTGAAAATAATATGTGTGTATATATATTTTTAAAATGGGAAAAAAGTATCTAATGTTACTTTAGATAACTTTATCTAATGTTCATTGAAACAACGTCGTTTTAAAGTTGAAAAGAAAAATTAGAATGATAAAGACTATTATAACCCTGAAATAAATTAAAATTATAAAAACACCATGATTTCCGTACCAAAACAACGTCGTTTTGGTGAACATTAGATAAAATTATCTAAAGTAATTTTAGAAAAAATAAATCCTTTTAAAATATATAAAGATGCTTACGAGTTTTATGTTTATTTATTACTTCAACATATCAAAAATAAAAAATATTTTAAGTTTATAATTCTAAATAGTAGAAAATTGTGATCATTCTTTTTTATTTCATTTTTAAAATTTTGAAGAAACATATTTTAATAGTATATGTTTGGTCCTGGATAAATCGTAAATATTATCTATCCGCTCAAAAATATTTATGAAAAAAATATTTAATTAACATAGAACCAATATTTTTTTTTTGGAAAACGAACCAAAATTTCAATCAGTCTACACAAGATAAAAGAATGAATTTGGCTTAGTTTTTCACATTAGAAAAATAAAATAATAGAGAGATTTGGCAGAGGCATGTACGATCCAAAAGATGTTAGCATGTTGGGTGTGTACGTGTCGGCGAGCCGCAAGAGAGGACTTTGTAACAGGACAATTCTGACCAGAGGCATCATACTGAACATAACACGTACATAAGTAGACAGCAATAAAACATTATTATTATATAAAATCCGCAGATTCTGGTTTCTTGCTTTCATTTCGCTGTGGCTATTTTATCATGTCTCTCATCAGTCGAATTCCTAGTTCTGTGGCCGTGATGGGTTGAATGAACAGTACGCAGCATGCAAATCAAGACAATCTTATCAAAATCAAAACCAAAAATAGAATAAAGAAAAGGAAAACACACACATAGATGCATGTAGCTACTATATAGGTTGTTTCGTAGCTATATTCTACATGCCCATTAAAATATAGATTTAATATCATATGAGCTAAAATTATTTTTTATATATACATAAATGGATTTGATTTTCTCATGTTGTATGAGAATTGAATTCTCATGATGTATGAGAATTGAATTCTCATGTTGTAACTCAATTGGTGGTGGATCCCACATTTATTAAAAAAAGAAAAAGAAAAGAAAAATTTTGCACGTAAATCGAAGGGTCACAAACATAAGAATTCAATTAGAAAATATTTTCCTATACATAAAAATATAGAGTTTTATAAGAGTTATGTTATAGGAAAAGTGGTTGTGTAATGTTATAGAGATTCGTTTTGCGTGCCAGAGTTTTTTTTTTGCTATGGGCCCTACAAAATATTATGTGTGTAGGAAATTTTTTGTGATCATGTTAAATGACATATGATAAACCCAAAAATATATGAGGTTTCTTTTTTTTTTCTTTTTCTTCTTATCACATGACTTAACATGGACCCCACACACTTATATATATATATATATATATATATATATATATATATATATATATATATAATATTAAAAATATCACCGGTTTCGACTTTCTCATGCGATAGGAGAAAATTTTCTCATATTATAGACACATCTTATATGAGGCCCATATCTATTAAAAAAATAAAAGAAAATATTGTACCATAATCGAAGGGTCACTGGTAGGAGAAAATAACTCTCATGCTACATGAGAAAATGTTTTTCCAATATCAAACCCTTAAAATATTAATGTTTTTCTTCAATTATTGCAGTTTGCATAACATGCCAACACTAAACTGTTGCACGTGTGTGGTTCTGGCTCTTACGGTCTCACTACCCTATAATTGTTGCACGCTTGATATTATCAGGCTTGGCCACGCAACATAAAGACAAAATTAAGATATTTTTTTTTTTTTTTTGATAACAAAATTAAGATTTTTTCTTTCCGTATGTTTGTGACTTTTTTTTTTAACTTTGACCGAAATAAATTGTAGTATATTTCACTTGATTGAAAATATATTGCTTATGAAAAGACGGGGGAATTAAGATTTGAGTTTGTCAAAACCCAATACGTAATGGGAAAACAAATTTAGTATTGAATATATCACTGGTTTGAAATTTTAGAAACTAGACGGTGGTTTATAAAGTAAACCATACATAATGGATGAACAAAAAAGATACAAATAAACTTAGGGGAAATCACTTCTTGTTTAGCTGTAAAAAATGAGATATCCCGCTATACACACAGATTTTGAAATAAAATTTATTATTTAATTACAAAAAAATAATAAAAAAAAGGAAAGCACGGTTCCTGTGACTCTGCTGCAAAAATTTTGATCTTCTATTGAATGGGGAGTGATTTCTCCATATACTTGATATTGAGATGATAACGTAAGATAAATTATCCTCTTCCTTAAACAAAGTTACTATCTACGGGGATAAATAAGGGTCGACCCAGTTCAAATACCACTTCGTGAGTGTTTGGGGAAGGGAATATTCTAGACAGTTTCTCTCCTGCTTTTTGCAGAGAGACTAATTCGAACCCGCGATCTGACACACCACGGCAAGCAAGCTTACCGCTGAGGCAAACCAGGCCTTCTATCTACGGGGAAAAATAAAGGGAAAAATAAAGGAAGAAAAATAAAAATAACAAGTTACTTATACAAAGTGACAACAACTTCCTACAAGTTTGATGTGGATGAAATAAATGAGGGCTACATGCACGTGCAGGAGACAAAAATCTTGTGAAATCTGAAGTGGGGTTGTCATATTATATCCAGGCGTATCTGTAATTAAGAGTATTAGCTGACTCTCATGTAGCTTGTGTCCCTATCTGGTTTAATGTAAACTATTCAATCTCAACTTCTTTATTAGTGAGGCCAAAAGAAAAGACAAAATTGAATGTTTCAAACTGCATATAGTTATCATTTTCTACGCCATATGAATAAAATTCCGATCCGTCCAGAACACACTGAAAATGAGATTGAAATCTAATGCGAAGATTGTGTGTTGGCACATATTGCCTAACTTTGAGACCGAGTGTTGCTCCAAAACATACACTGTCATTTTAATGTGCAACATAAGAAGTTATAAATCCTTTAAAAACACATCATGGGTATCTCATTCATACTTGGATGAATTCAGTAACCAAAACCACTGTCAATATCTTTGTCATGAATTAAGGTTAAGAGTGGATTCCTTCGCGTGTTATTTAATATTCTTGTTAATTAATTTGACCATGTGATTATTATGACGAACTTTGAGTTCACCATCCCAAAAACTAATTCAAAGGATCAGAGTGTTTAAAGCCTTATAAAGACTACATCAGTTGTATAGACAACCAATGTGGGACTCATAATATTGTCATCCTTTTTTTCTTTTGGAAGCTCCACTCACCAATCAGTATTTAATACAAGACCCATTGGGAGGCCTGACATCTTAATCAAGCCTATAGATAGCTCTTTCTATGGCTTCAACTCTCAATACAAGTACCAATTATTACGAACCTTGAGATTACTATCTCAAAAACTAGTTCAAAAGATGAGTGTGTCCAAGACCATATAAACTCCACATCAATTGTATAAGCAACCAATGTGTGACTCATAAGAGTCATTTGAGAGAATCATAACCATACAAAATGTATCAATTATGATAAAAAAAAAAGAAAGAGAAAAAATAATATTGGGACAGGTATTTAAAAAATTATTACTGTTAATTCATATATAATTAAAATTCTTCTACATGACATCATCATTTTGAATAACATCTATTTTCGCCAATAGCGTATCCATTTCACTAACCACCCTTACCTTCACATGCAGCCTTTACCTTCAATCTCTTCCAAACCAAAACCTACCGAAGAAGGGCGTCACATCAAATTTCACCTCGAATAAAATAAAGAAAAAAATATATAACATGTCAAGTGAATTATTGTTGGACAACAATTGTGCACAATTATATAAATGATCGATTAAACTTAACCATAACTTAACTATTATCATTTTTAATATTTATTATAGAGCTGTGGTTATGTCATAGGAGTTTGTTTTGTTTCATCCTTTTTTTCACTTTTTATTAAAGTTTAATAGGACCTAATGCACTACCGGCCATGTGATAGAATCTAGTTAAATGTAAGGGCCCCAATCAATAATGAAAGTAGTTGATAATAGATTAATAATAGTATTTTTACGAGATTAGGGCCCTTCGTTCTTTTTGGTTGTGATGTTTTGTTGAGAGATTACCGATAATGCAATTATTAAGATGTGCCTACCATAATCTTTTGGTTAGATTACAATGGGATTTCTCTCTTCTTCCCCCTAATACAAGGTACTGCAAAAAATGTTATTTCATTGTTAGATTCTAATGGGCCCTCCAACTACGACATCTTAACAAAAAAAATGGACCATTTTCTTTAACTTCTTAGCACCTAACACAAACTGTCAAAAAAATGTGACAAATACATTATCAATATACCTAATCCCTGTCTAATCTTTTGAGAAGGTACCATTTTACAATACTTGAGTTCAACTTGGTGAATAGCAATAGCTAGATAATGAGTCACTGCATCATAATAATTGGGGACCTTTTGTACATTATAATTCAATTTTTTAAAAAATACCAAGACAATTTAAAACTAGAAAGAATTACCAAGTAAATTATGCATTGGAAGGGTATGCGTTTAGCCACAGTCATTTTTGTACGCTTTAACCGTGGCTAATGTTTATTTAAGGGAATTAGGTAATTTGATACATTGACCAATTACGCATGAGGTGGGTGGTGCGTGATTGCTTTAACCACGCTTAAATCATGACATAATAATCATACATAATAATCATAATAATCACAGATTTATTACTGATTCGATCAATGCTAAATGTGTACCAATCATGTGTGCAACCTAAACGTGCACCCTCCCAATGTGCTTTTTCCTGCATTATTTTGATATTTTTTTTCGGTTTTTGAATTGTTTTTTTTTTTTTTAAAATAACATTCAAATGTTAAAAAGCCTAAAATAAAAATGCAAATGGCATTGATAATAAAAGAAAAGGAAGGTTATACTACAATCTTTTTTTTTTTTAACAACTTCTTACAATCATATTTTAATATCATTGATTTCCGTCAATCAACGGTTATGATTTTCGCAAATTAAACTCATTAATTAATTATTAATTCACAATAAATGATAACCGTTGATTGACGAAAATCAACGGTATTAAGATATGGTTGTAAGAGGTTGTAAAAAAAAAGGTTATAACTATAACCTTCCTCGCAAAAGAATGAGTAAAATAAATGAAATTAGATAAGTTATTATTTTTTTCCATCTTTAACAAGTAATATACAAAATATTTTCATAATTTGTCAAAAGCATTGGGGATAGTACCATAGCTCAACAGATCATGTTTAATCTGCGTAAAAATTGCTGCACAGACACTTTTGTTGTTTAACCTTTTCGGGTAATCACTGACTTCTCTTCCTTTTTACCCATTTTTCCGTTTCTGTTTTTGAACTTTGAAGGTACACACTATGCCCCAGCATACTCCATTCTTTATAAGCTATGTTGCCTCTACAAGACCATAAGTACATTCATCATTATCTATTAATAGAAAATAAATTTATGATCAAGGACAAAGGAAGGTGCACTGTACTGCTGAAAATCCAAATATTGGCTAAAAAGGAAATTTTCGCTCAAATGATATATCCCTCTTTTCTTGTGGAAATAAAATGTATTAAGTTGTATATAATTATTATATATAATTTATCAATCATTGGTTTAAGGAAATATATTTTTTTCATGTTGCATAAAATAATTTTATTTCATAATTGGTGGGATCTAAGATGGAGAATAAAAAGAAAGAAAATAAATAAGTTACACCTATTTTTTTATGCAATATTGAGAAACTATATTCTTTTAGTTTAAATACTAATAAATCTGTTTCTCGTAATATGATGTTATATATATATATTTTTTTTTTTTCATATTTGCTCTATCTAACCACAATTTTGTAAAGAGAGAAAAATATTGAATATCAGTTAAGATTGTAATATAAAGTTATTGAAGAGGAGTCGTTTCTCTCAAACACTAAAAATAGAGAACAAATGTAGGCCAACCATTGGCATTTGAACCCAAACTTCAAACCCAAACAAGGAATGAGGCTTTGAACCCAAACTTTGTTTCAAGTCTCAACCAGTAAGGGGTCTATTTTTTTTATTTTTTTTTTTGGTATAAGTAAGGGGTCTATTTGTGGACACAGCAACAATCATTATAATAACAGAAATCATAAAGTTTAATTTTCTATGGTATCTGCTTATTTCATGACACATGCAACATTTGGCGTTACGGAGCTCCCTGTTAGGGGTGGCAAATCGTGTTCGTGGGTCGGGTTCGGGTTGACCTGTGTTGACAATGCTAATAAATTCAACCCGAACACGACCCGATTAATTATTAGTGTCAAAATTCTCAACCTGAACACGACCCACTTCTTATGCGGGTTGACACGACACGACCCGAAAAATCTTATAATATAAATGTGATCCGTTTATTACACGACTCGCCCCAAAAAAGCACCAAATCTGATTGCAATATAACAAAAAAAAAAACTTCAATAAAAAGAAACCTAAAGTGTATATTTTTTTATATCATTCAATAAAATTACCATAATAACCTTGAAAAAATAAAAAAAAATTATATTTGCGGCTTTGAACCCAAACTTTCACGGGTTGACCCAAGACCCGACACGAATATTTTCGTGTTATATTTTTCCAACCCGAACACGACCCAATTATTAAACGGGTTACCAGAACACGAAAATTTTTCTATGGTATCTGCTTATTTCATGACGCATGCAACATTTGGCCACCCCTATCCCTGGTGGTGATAATAGAAGAGAGCCTTTCTAGCTAAATTATTGGAATTTTTAAAGGGTAAAGTGTGTGTAATTTAAAAGGATGTAAAGTTGTGTTATTTTAAGAGAGAAAAAGATAGATAAAAGAGGAGAGAGAGTTGACAAAAAAACAAAAGGTGTGGATCCCACGTTTTTGTGAGAGTAAAAGAATATAAGTTATGTAATTTAAAATGATAAACATTTTTCCCATTTTTAAATTCATATCCCACTACTTGATTTCGCAGCCTCCAACTCAAGTTTTTTTTTTTTTTTTTTTTTCAGTCCAATAAGCTTTTCTCTCAAAGACACAATATAGGACTGATATCTCTTTAATTAATAGCTTTTAAAATCAGCACACCTGTAGAATATAAAATCACCAACACACAAAGTCAATAGAATTAGTCTTATGGTGGAGGATTTGGGTAATTTGTATTACGTTATGTATTCAATTTTCACTATTGTATAAAAATAAAAAATAAAAAATACCAACACACGTATGTTGTATATTTAATGTTTAACCACTGTGGTCTAATTTTCTTTTACATGCTAAAATTAATATGTTAGCCAGGTAAATTTGAAACTTTTGACTATATATATCCTCAAACATATGTTTAAGGGGAATGATCTGCTAACAATTTTTTTTTTTAAATTATACTATGACTAGTCATACACTCTTGATTTAAGTATGAACGGTCATACTTAGTGTAATAAACAAAAAATTTGTAAATATAACCTTCCTCTATGTTTAAACATGGAAAAAGTACTTTTCTTTCTTTAGTTTAATCCAATAATTGGGACATTAAATAGAGTGAAGAATCATCCCCTGCTGCATTCAATCGCTCTGACATATCTTCACCGTAGTTTTGTATAAATTGCAACAAGAATGTCCTTCGCAACCAACAAAGACCCCTTGGTGAGCTTCCACTTTCCACTATCAAAAGTGCTCTTAAAGCCTTTTCTATCCAAAGAAATCCTTGATATCAAATTAAGGCACAAATCAAGAACATGTCGCACATCCTCTGGTGTCAATGTGTAACCCATATTTGTTGTTATACAAACATCACCAATTCTCACAATGTTGTAGAAACTTGTGTTATCCATCTTCACAATTTCAAAGTCTCTTGCCTTGTACCTAGTGAAGGACTCTTTAGTGGGAGTAGCATGATAAAATGCTTCTGTATCAATCACTCACTCAATCGAGTTATCTGATACATACAAACAATGATCTTCACCAAAAGGAAGAAGCAACAATGCCTCATCATAAGCTACAACAGTGATGTTCTTATCATTTTTTTTCATTTGGCTGCTACCTTTATTCATTATCTTTCATTTGGTTGCTACATTTATTTTGCTTTCTTTTCCAAATCTGAAAATTCCTCTTCATATGCCCCTCTATACCACAACGGTACACTTGACTCTTTTCTAGATTTTGATTTGTTATGTGACTTTCCATGACTCTTGCCTCAGTAATGACCTTTATTAAATTTTTCTTTGCTCATCCCCTTGTTCTCCGTGACAAGTGTTTGTGTATTATTTGAACCCATGGACTTTCTTCTAGTCTCTTCATTCAATAGCGCACTGGTAACTATACTCACTGACAGTTTACCCTCTAGAGCAAAATTACTAACAATTATCACCAAGGTCTCCCAAGAATCTGGTAAAGAGCTCATCAACGGTAAAGCTTGCAGTTAATCCTCAAGTGTCAACTTCATTGCGCTCAACTGATTCACTATACTTTGATACTCATTCAAATGCTCACTGATAGCAATATCACCCTTGTACTTTAAGTTTACCAGCTTCTCATCAAGAATGCTTTGTTCCCGGCTGTTTTCCTCTCATATAGAGTTGCCAATTTTCTCCAAAGTTCTTCCGCCGATATGCCATTCACAACATGACGAAAAACACTGATATCAAACCACTGTCTAATTATGCCAACTGTTTTTCTGTTCAATTTATTCCACTTCGCATCTGACATCTGAATTGGTCGCTTAACTCTACCCTTAATGGGTTCATACAAGTCTTTGCAGAATAAATAATCCTCCATCATAGACTTCCAAATCAACCAATTGGATCCATTGAGTTTAAGCATGGAGCTTGAGCTACCGTCCATTTCAATTTACATTTACAACTACAAACCAAGGCTCTTGATACTACTTTGTCAGGGCCCAAACACAATAACCAAGTGCAAATTGAACTAAACTTATAACATAGAAAAACAAAGCAATAACAACAGCAACACAAGAATTTGCACACAAGAATTTTCTTTCTACGTGAAAAAACATAATGTGGGAAGAAAAATCATGGGACCTTCATCAGAGTCCAACCAAATCTCCATTATCAATAGTCAATAATAATGGGTATACATAGAGAATATTATCTCTATATAATAACATAGGACTCCAACAACATCATCAAATAAATGAAAATCAAGGTACAATACAAGGAGAAAAGTCACTAAAGAAGCTTTAAAAGGAAAAAACCAAATTCGTGCCTCTAAAGACCTCCAAACCACAAAATCACGGGTGGATGTGAGGTATTAGGCACTACGAACATTCTCGTGAAGTCTGAGCTAGTTCCGACAAATTCTCTCTATTGGATCAGCAAGAGAAAACCCTTTTTTCTTTCCTTTTCCTCACCCTTGCGCTGCTGCTCTCTCGGTTTTTTTTTTTTCTTTTTCTTCAGCGCTCTCTCTCTCTCTGTCCTTCTGCTTCTCTTTTATTTCTTTTTTTTTTCAAAATTCACACAAAACACAAATGGGCCGTGGGCCCCACACTAACAAAAAAGGGGTCACGGTCCGCACGGACCTAAACATCATCAGCATCACTCATTCTTGGTGTACAAAGTAGAGAAGAATGCTTCTTGTTTATTTCTTAATAAGCAAAAATATATTCCAACCATTCTTAAAAATATAGCTACAAATATAGAATTTTAATAAGTTTCCCTCTATTGTAACCTTGTTTGTGTTTTCCAATACCTATAATTTTCAATTTATTAAGAGATTAGTTCAGGTAATCAGTAACATTATTTGCAACTATGTTGTGGATCATTGGTTTGTTTAGAAGCATAAACTAATTCTGATTTTGTTTCACATGCATCAGAGAAAGAGCTCAAAGAAGTTCTTACAAGCAAGTAAACAACCTTTTTTTTTTGGATACATGTAAACAACCTTTTACATAAGCATAGATTGAAATATTTTACAACTTTTTCACAATGTTGTACAATATTCAGATGTGTCCGTATGGTTTACAAATATTGACGGACATCATAAAGCAAGGCAATAAATAAACACTCCAAAGAGATAACAAAAGAAAAAGAAAAAGAGAGAGAGAGATTCTGAATCCATGGAGCTTCAATGAGGATAACATCCACCTCTTTCTGGATTCTGAAACCCAATGTTCTCAATAGCACCAACCGTCTTGAACATCCTCCTCTTGTGTATCTCCTCTATAAGTGATCTTTGTAGTTGGTGTCTCCTCAAATCCACATAGGAATGAATCCTTGTCAGACTTTGGCATCCATGCATTGGCCTATGATACCTGCTAGAATCCATTCTCATGTTGCAAGATTCTTTTGTAGGACAGAATCTTGTGCACTTGTTGTTGGCCTTTGGCGTGTAGCAAATTGGTTCTGTTCCAACTAGTATAGTTGGACTATGCTCATCTTCATTGCCTGAGTCACAGCAATGAAAATTGAAACACTTCAAGGAGTTCATTGAGCTTTGAGAGCTTGCATCATCATTCATAAATAGATCATCTGTAAACAGTTCATTGGAGTCAGTGAAATCTAATTCTTAAACTGCACTGAAAATAACAGTAATAACTCTTTAAAGGAACGAATAAATCTTTGGTGCTACTGCGGCATCTAGATTCAGTGCGTCCTACCAATGAGAACATTACACATAAGAGGAGAAAAAAAAAAATTTGGCATAGAAAAGAGAATTTTAGCTGACATGTAATACTCTCATTGGTGGAATATACTGAATCTTTGGTGCAACAGTAGCACAAAAGATTTATTCGGTGAATAAATCTAATGAATAAAGTTGAAGTGTTTTGCAAACTCACATAAGTTGAAAGAAGAGTAGAAGTAAGTACCTTGAGGCCAATCTTGAGCAAAAGGGTAATGGTTCCCATAAAGTTGGGTATTGTTCTTGTAGGAAGAACCAAACACTGGGAGAGAACCGTGAGAGGAAGAGGGAGAAGATGATGAGAAGAAAGGATGGTGGTTACTGATATCATCCTCTTCTTCATAGCTAAAACTATGTTGTTTTTGATACTTAGAAGTGCTCCAATCCCTCCATGTTGGAACTAAAGCTGATATCTCCTCTTCTATCATTTCAGCAATCTCCAATGGTTCCCAGTCACTAATTTCCAGTTCTTTAACCATCTCCATTGCCACTTCAATGGCAGTGTCGTTTATGGTGTCAAATGGAAAGTATATATTTCTTGTGTTTCCTGTATTCAAAAAAATGTAATTTTGAAGTAACCCACTTTATATGTAGTAAGACTTATAAAATGGTTGTATCTTGTGGTGAAACTATGCATACATACCAGTTTTGTTGGAAATCTGTACTTTAAGGAAAACTGTGTCATCCTCTTCTTTTATTGACCCAGTGATTGTCATGTGAGTACTCTTTGTTTGGTCAATCATTGAAGGTTCCTCTTTGGGGACTGCTGAAGTGAAATTGAGTGTTTGAGTATGTTTTCTGGGTAATGTTGGGCTAGGCAATGGTGAGTCAAGTTGATCCATGGCTAAAAATGGATCCAATAAGAGCTCCTTTGCTGGCAACCTCTCTGAGACATTTGCCAAACATTTTCCCACAAACCTCTGGGCTTCCAAATCATGGATTCTGTAAAATGCATCCGGTAGCTTCCCCTGTTAAATCAAATCAACAAAAGTATGTGAAATGATTTTGTTGGTATTGCAGTTACATAGTGTCTACATGCATCACCTCCTAAAAAGACGGTGCACAAGATTCCTCGACTTGTAAGAGCAAAGATAAGGGTCGAGCCTTATCTTTGCAATGCAAAGAGGTAGTTTCCTAGACTAAAACAGTGACCTTCCGGTCACAAGGAGCAACCTTATTTTGCTACTTCGAGACTCGCCCTCAATGGATTAGTCCATCCATGCTTTTATTGTTAATGTCATATGAATCCTAGTTATTTCTAATTTTAATAAGGGATTATGTACTACTAGAGTATTGAGAATTTACTCTAGCTTCCAGACACTTCTTGATTAATTATATGTGTAATGAATTTTGATCCTAATGGGGTGAAAAAAAAACAAGATTAGTAAAGTATGTCCAATTAAACGTACTGAAGTAACTTTCTTGTAAATTTGAGCAGGGTTGGAGCACTCGCTGTATGGGAACTCAGAAGTAAACAACTCTATCATACACATCCCAAAAGAGTATATGTCTACCAGCTCATTGTATTCCTCTTCATACAACTCTGGTGCCATAAATTCTGGCGTACCTGATGGTTCATACCAAACACAAAATTTCAGTTTTATAAACACATGGTTAAGTTTAGATTACTCATTATTGATAATTTAAGTACCAAGTAAAAAGAACAAGAGGAATTGCCTATGACACTGTGAGCATGTTGGGAGCCACGTAGGATGGCTGCAAGTCCTAAGTCACCAATCTTGACCTGCCCCAAATGGCCATTGACAAAGATGTTATCACCCTTGAGGTCTCTATGTATCACAGGTGGATCATGGCTATGCAAATACTCCAAACCACTTAGAATCTGGCGAGCCCAGTTCTTCACTGCTCTGATATCTACTCTAGGATACTTCCTTCTATACCTATAATATTAGGAAAAAATGAAAATTTAGCCATTGGACCGTCCAGTGGATTAAGTTCTCCCGCGAGAACTTAGTGTACTAAACATTATAATGGTGTTCTCCCAGGAGAACATAGTTATAAATTTTACTATAACTGTGTTCTCGCGGGAGAATTTAGTGTACTAAATATTATAATGGTATTATCTCAGGAAAACATAGTTATAAAGTTTACTATAACTGTGTTCTTGTGGGAGAACTTTGTGCACTGTACCGAATTTTACATCCAGTCAAGTCAATGTACAGTCACTAAACCCATAATATTATCACATAAATAAGAGTCCTTATAAAAAAATGGTTTATAAGTTGAAGGGTTCAAAGATATTATAATAATAATAATAAGGGATGGTTGATTACTCTCGTAGGGTGCCAGAGGTGAACAATTCAGTGATGAAGTTGAAGGTTCTATGATTGACATCGATCCAAGAATCATGGAAGGTCATGATAGAGTCATGATCCAAGTTCTTGAGGAGATGAACCTCTGAATAAAGGCGATGAAGTTGGTCAGGTGAATGAAAAACGTCACCAAGCTTGACTTGGTTCCAAGCAACTTCCATTCCTAGGACCTCATCAAAGGCCCTATACACTACCTTCATGGCTCCTTTGCCTAGAATATCCCTGAACTACAAGCACCAATAATCACAATAATACAGGTTAATTAATAATTTAATATTAACACCAACTAGGCAACTAGATTAGATGGACAACAAAAAAAACAGATTAATATATAGCAGTTTACATTAATAGTCAAACTTAACTGTGGATGTCATATATCAATAATAACTACCAATCATTCAATTTGGTTCTTTAGTTACCCTTTGGTGTACTAGAGAGTTAACCTTGCGTGAGCAAAAAAGGGGGGTGTGCTTCATGCAACAAGGCAAGACTTGGTAAAGGGATAAAACAGAAAATAAGATGCTTAATTTCTTTATAGTAAATTGACTCAATCATAGACGGCAGCTGAAAAAAATAATAAAATAAGAAAAATAACTTCCACAGGCAGAACAATTTGTGCATATTAACAAGCTTCCCTATAGCAATCAGTTTTAATTCTCAATTCAAATTGACCACAAAAAGCACAACTTCATTAATTTGTTAATTCATATCACTCCAGCTGAATCCACCTTATGCTGCATATAATTACCAAATAATCAGAAAGTTCATGATCCATTCACAAACCAGGAAGATAAGAATCAATGATCAGAAACACTTACACGTCCATACCGACCAGATGGGTCAGTTTCAACATATCCAAGTTGAACTTTGCCTCCTAGTCTTCCCTTGTACATGGCTCTAGCTGAAGCTTGATCACTAACAATTATTATGACTTAACAAGTGTACTTGTATTATAGACTTAAGGGTATTGAAAATTCAGCAACAAAAGAAGCTATTGTATATAATCTCAATCTAAAGCTTAAGAATAAACTCAAGGTGGATGCTAGATAATCCGAGGCTTCCACTCATGATTCTCATAGGAGAACACACCAACCAATAGCCATCTACAGAACCTTGAGTAGTCAAAACTATGCATAATCCATGCCATTTCAACAACTCCAAGTGAAAGCTCGTAGAAGTAATTGGAAACCATTTGGAGACAATAGTCTTAAGATGAAGAACTTAAACAGAAAGAGATGGCTCTTTTAAGATATTTTTGTGGAAGATATAGTAGGACAAAAATAAAAAAATAAAAAATAAAAAATAAAAAACTGTTTTCTGTAGATTAGAGAAGAACAATAATGATGTGTCCCACAATAAGGCCACACCACAGATTGTGAGTTCAGAGCCAAAAGGTTAATGAGAGCAGTGGTTGAAGATACTTGTGGACCAAGAGATTTTAACAAGATTGAAAAGCCTCTCACAAAAAGAAAAGACATAGGGTGGAAACAGGACTTTTATATTTGAAGAATCTATGGCCATGCTTTGATAAAAACATTTGTGTATGTGAGAAATCACTGATCACATAAATCAGATTACAAGGAGTAAGAAAAAAAAAATTGAAGGGGAAAAGGGTTGGGAGATTTTGATTATGGGAAGAAAAGAACAAGAAGGACTCTCAAGCTTTAAGGATTGGCTTTTGTGGATTGTGGAATGTGGAAAAAGAGTGGTGGTTTGTGTATTATAGAAGAGTTCTAAGCTGGAAATAGATTTTATATTGTATATAGTAACGTTTATGTAATTATATACCAAATACGTGTGTGAGTATGACGTAGATTCATTTAATATTATACACTTGTTGAATTCAGTTATATTATGTGTAAGTCACCTATATTATTTAATAACATTTTTATGAGTGTTAAATTTTATTAATACAAGGTTAAATTGGAATTTCATATGGAATAAAGATCAGGGTTTACACAATTCATATAATTCCAAAATCGTTGTAAATAAAATGACGGTCGGATGTCCATAACCCCAAAATAATGTTGGATGTCCATAATCCAAAAATAACATGACTGTTGGATTAACCGTCGGATATTTAATCTCAAATTGTAACAATGGAAAGTCATTTATCTTAGTGCAATTTATTTTGTCGTGTGAGCCTGCCTATAAATAAAAACATGTACAAAGTTTCAAAACACACCACACGCGAAGAATATATTGGCTTTTGACCATTTTAACTTTTATTAATTAATTAATAATTATTTTATCCCTTATTCAAAATTATCTATTAATCTGCCTCTCTTTAATCGATTAACTTGAAGATTTAATCTGTCTCTCTTTAATTGATTAACTTGAAGATTTAATCGATTAAATGGTCAAAACTAGCAAAAATAGTTGACTTGAAGATTTAATCGATTAAATCTTCAACTAAATCAAGAGGTGAATTTTTATTGCATTTGAATTCAAAGGGATGGGTCTAAAGTTTTTGTTCAGATGGAGAAACCGGACGTCAATCAAGAGATGAATTTTTATTGCATTTGAATACATGTACTCATTTTCCAAGAAGACTTAATCGATTCAGTTGAAGATTTAATCGATTAAATTTTCAAGTCAATTATTTTTGCCAGTTTTAATTATCTAATCGATTAAATCTTCAAGTTAATCGATTAAAGAGGGGAAAATTAATATATAATTTTGAATAAGAGATAAAATGGTTATTAATTAGTTAATAAAGGGTAAAAGAGTCAAAAAGTCAGAATATGTTCTTTTATCTCTCTCTTATCTTTGTATTTTTTCCTAATTATTTTTTACTTTATAACACAATATCAGTACGATAGTGTCTACCATCTATCACACTGTATACTGACAAACATAAAATCTCTCCTTTTGTTATTCTCTCTCTTCAATGGCCGAAATCCGCCTACATCCATAAAATCCCGCCTTTTATTTGAAATTTAAGTTTTACGATTATTTTATATATAATTAAATCTCACAGCCGTTATAGTTGTTTCATACATAGTTAAATGCTATTCAATAATTTAATGCATGAATTTGTGAGTTGACATGATTATGCATATGTATTAAATGATACAATAATGACTATTATAGTTGTGGTTTTGTGATTTTTATAATTTAATGAAATTTAGGAGGTTATGGATTGAAATCATTAATATTTTTGTAACCGACCATTACAATTTTGAATTGACCTATAACACCCTGTTCTAGAACTGATTTGTTATCATTGCTTTATGATATTAAACGTAGTTACAATCACATTGGTTCAATTAAAAACACAGATAAACTTTTTCTTTGAAAACCTTATTCGTTTTTCCCCTTTTAAACCACACCGTATTTAAAATCACCAATAACGAAACTATATCTGTCTGAAGTTGCGGAATAACTAATACTATGCTTAACATCATGTCCTTTCTTTATTAGACCCAATTGAGTGGTCCTTAACCATTAATTTCATGTATAAGTTATTTTTATTTAAACAGGTGTAGGATAAGCCCCCCATGCTACTCAAAAATTTTGTTCGACGAGCGAACTTAAGCCACCTATGGCAGAGAATTTATCTATGCACAGGCACTCCAGGGCGCTTAAGCGCCCTCCACCTGTGCAAAATACTAAATTTCTCTGTTTTCATGTATTTCTCTTAGGGACTTCCTCTCCAATACCATTACACTGAACAAACTTTACATACTCATTATACAATCCCAAAATGGTAAAAGCATAATATATCGTTACATCAATGTTTCAATGAATCATATACAACAATGTTTTCAAAATAAATACATGCCAAAGGAACTTAGTATACCTTATGATCAAAGTCTCCATCTATATAATAAGGGCTATACAAATACCAATGATCATCTCCTAAGCCCAACATGTAGAAATATATCAATGAGGCTTACCTCAATTTGCTTCAAGTCCAACCTTTGTTCATCACCAATGTGCACAATCAAGCTTTACAATTATTATCAACAATCTCACAACCAAACACCTACACAAAGGTGCAATGCAATCAATCTATTGCATCCAGGAATATATCAATATTAATCAACAAACAACCACATTCACACCACAATTAAGGTATGAACTTACCAATCCAAATGAGCTAATCAAGCTCCATAACTTCCTCCAATGGTTGGTAACTCAAGGATGTCCACTTGCCTCAATCCTAGCAGTCACAAGGACAAAATCATTTCTCCAACCAAACCATTATTTATAATGCAAGAAAACCCACCATTTCAAGCACAAATTTCCAAGTATACACAAATGACTATCTAAGTTCATTTCTATAATTTATTTATCCTCTCTAACAACATTTACAAAGGATTTTAGTCTCAATCCAACTACAACTACCCTAACTCAAACCACAATCTTATTTAGAAACCCTAAATGTGCATTTCTTCAATAATACAAAAAAGGTTGGAGTGCTTACCACCAATACAATACCCCCAGGGTTCAAGAAGGATGATCAAGCCACAAGGAGATAATGCTTAACTCCTAGCTCCACCAACACCAAGATTTTCGCCCCCTAAGCAAGGTGAGATCCTCCTCCACAATGGTTCCCAACTAAAATGGAGAAGTAAGCTTTGAAGAGGGAGGAATTCGAGGCAAGTTTGGCTTTGGAATTGATTGATTTGGTTGAAAAATGAAGAAGTTAGGGTTTAGAGCTTCAAAATGGTTTCTCCCCCTTTCTCTCTCGGATGGCCAACGAAGAAGAAGAAGAAGAAGAAGAAATGAGGGAGTTTTTGACACTTAACATGGTTAAGTTATTTCAACTGTAAAAGCTTATATATCTACTCACCTCCATTCACTACCAAACTTTACCGAATGAACTAGAATATTTTTCCTATCATATTTCTAACTTTACTTTTACATTTCGGGTAATTTTGCCTACCCATATTTTTAGCCCATAATTCTCACGGAGTACCTTTTTTACCTCAAAAGTGACCCTAATTTATATAATTAGGCATTTTACTTAATTCAACTCATTTATGCATGCTTAATTACTTAATTATATATAATTTACTAATTAATCAAGTTAGGGATATTATATGACCCCTTTTTCTTTTGAATAAAGAAAATACATGTAATGAATTTTTATAATTTTAATTTATTCTGAATGCACATCAAATCCAAAAAAAATTAATAGCATGTAAAATGACGATTTTGATTACAAAAAAAAAATGACGATTTTTGTTTGAATTAACTGTTATAGATATAACATTTGAATGATCGTCTGAGTCTCTAATATTTTGTCTATAATAATTAAATAATTAAATGCTTTATTAGCATGAGTCTTGAAACCATTTCAATATTTTATTTTTCAATTATTACGGTTCTTTAAAGCACTACATTGATTAGAATTTGAATGTCTTTAATGCTCAATTTATAATATAAACTATCTCTGTTTTGATTCATTATGAATATTCATTCAATATATATTGTTGTTATATTGTTTTTCCATATCCGAATTATTTTATCAATTGCATATATACAAAAACATATGTAATGCATGTAATCACACATATTGATACGGAGGAAGCCAATATCAATACAATAAATGGCAACATAAAACTTGATTGGAAGCTCTAGAAAAAACTAATTTGTTATTATCAAGGGGGACCAAATTATCTATAAATGATATAACATTGAGAACATAAATGATGGTAAAGTTGACCATTATTAATACAATGTTGCAGGTAAGAAATGTGTATTGAAAAGAAAAATTACCTATTTTTCTCACGATTTGTACTACACTAATATTAGCATGATTGAAAAACATGTCTTGGTAAATCAAAACGATATTGATTATAATAGCTTTATTATTTGGCATGACTGGTTGGATCATCCCGGATCAAATATGATGCGAAATATTATTGAAAACTCATATTCAATACATTGAAGAACCAAAAGATTCTTCAATTTATTGAAACTGCTTGTGTTGCTTGTTCTAAAAAAAAATTAACACCAGCTAAAGTTGAGATTCAATCTCCTTCATTTTTAAGTGCATATAGGGTGAAATCAATGGGCTCATTCACCCATCATGTGGACCTTTCAAATATTATGAATTTAATAGATGCATCTACAAAATGATCACGTGTATGTTTATTATCAACTCATATCTTGACAATTATGAGATTGTTTGCTCAAATGATAATATTAAGAGCACAATTCCTAGATTATATAACAAAGACAAAAGGTCTTGATAATGCCAGTGAATTTATATACCAGGCTTTTAATAATTATTGTATGTCAACTGGACTTACAATTGAACAGCCTGTTCCTAGTGATCATACCCAAAATGGTTTAGCAGATTATTTATTAAACATCTCCAATTAATAGCTAGATCATTGCTTATGAGAACAAAACTCCCATTTCGACATAGAGATATATTATTTTATAACGGTGTTGTTAGGACTACAGGGCCTGTAGTCGACACCGTATTTGATTATATGATGGTTTTTTGATAAACCATGGAATTTCTCTGGCTTTAAGGCATTTGAGAGAAATTTGAGGACTGACAAAGAAAATAGCAGTTTAGCTATTGTTGGATCACATTGGCATGCTATTTTCTTGCTACACTCCACACTAATGACTAGTCGTCGGAGTCAAGTAACATTTGTGACCATGGAAGGTCTTATATCGGTAATGGTATAATCACCGCCTGATTCGATGTTATTTGATTTTGGTTGGATGGAGTCATATTCAGATATCGCACCTTGGATCATGTGTTTTCTTAAAATGTGATCACATTATAAGAATTAGTCCTTAACCCGAGAGTAATTTTCAAATAACTTATTTTCCTTTTCTCTTTTAAATTAAAATTTTACAATTGATTTTGCCCAAGTGGGAGAATGTTAGAAATTTTTATAATTATTGTGGGCTTCAATCAATTATAGTTTTTCTTGTCTTAATAAAACGGGCTAACTCATGATCCATATAAGGGTGCAGTATAAAGCCTAGTTAATTAGTGATCCTTTTGATTTGGGCTTGGATATCTGTAAACTGGTTAGTGTGGATAACAGTTTAGGCCTAACCCATAGGCTCATGATGGGAAGGGAACTAAGGTTAATAAGTTGGCTAGGTTCCCTCTGCACTCACAGTGTGTTAGAAAATCGTTACTCCACAACTTGCCCACTCAACGGTTGTGATCAGGGAGTGGTGTGAATTGCAGAGGAAGATCATGGTCTTTCCATTGCAGAAGCATCAGAGGAAACAAGAAGTCTTCAAGAAATCAAGAATGATGTCTTCAACAAGTAAGCCTAAATCTTTTGGTGTTCTAATTTCATATAATCATATTTTGAAATTTCTTACAGGGTGAACATCCAAGGGGGGTTATAAAATTATCAAAGTGGTTGTTTTAATTTTGAACATTATGTCTTCCCCCCTTATTCTTACACTCTATCTTTATTATTTGTAAATCTATTAGCACGATTTAATTCTTTTTGATATAAAGATAGTAGAATAATGCAGGATATTTACTTGATCCACACAAAGCTAGATCCCAAACAAGATATTTATTTACAAGTGGAAGCACGACTATTTCATGGCATTCAAAAAACAAACTATAACAATCACTTCTTCAAATCATGTAGGTAGCATCATAAAAGTGATTCGTGAAGCAAGTCGAGAATGTGTTCTGTTAAGGTCAATGACGCAACACATTCGAAAAGCATGCGGTCTTCAGTTATAATAAAAAGTTCC
This sequence comes from Gastrolobium villosum, assembly GCA_032173675.1. Lineage (NCBI taxonomy): Eukaryota > Viridiplantae > Streptophyta > Magnoliopsida > Fabales > Fabaceae > Gastrolobium > Gastrolobium villosum. The sequence continues at coordinate 217,654 of JAVKPL010004646.1, forward strand.
AACAATATTGCATAAAGATAATGCTACTCACATAGCTTAATTAAAGGGATGATACATTAAAGGAGATAGAACAAAGCATATTTCATCAAAATTCTTCTTCACTCATTATCTTCAACAAAATGGTGAGATCGATGTTCAACAAATTCGTTCAAGTGATAACTTAGTAGATTTATTTATCTAGGCATTACCTACTTCAAGTTTTGAAAAGCTCGTATACAAGTTTGGGATGCGTAAACTCAGAGAAATTAAATAATGTTATCATCAGAGGGAGTGAAGTACGTGCTGCACTCTTTTTTCCTTCATCATGGTTTTGTCGCATTGGATTTTCCTGGTAAGATTTTTAATGGAGCAGCTTCTAATACGTATTTCCTTACAATATTGGATATTTAAGAGGGAGTGTTCTAAATAAAATGACAATCGGATGTCGATAACCACAAAATAATATGACTTTTGGATATTCAATCCCAAATTATAACCACGAAGAAGTGTAATTCTGTTTATTTATCCTATTGTAACATACTTTGTCTTGTGAGCTTATAAATAAAGACATTACAAAAGATTCAAGACACACCATTTTTACAACAAAAATAAGTTAATCCCTGCGCTGGTATATTTTCAGGTGTGTGTGGTGTGTGTACGCCACGATGTGAAATTTACCATTTTTAACTATTTAATAATATTATATAAAATGTGATTATAATTGATTGATTCAATCATTGAAATATAATTACTCGTTACTTTTTTTTTATAAACAATTACTCGTTACTTTAATTTTGTATCAAATCTTATAAAAATTTAAAAATAATAAAAATATAATCAAATGACTTTTATTTTTATATATTTCAAAAGAATATTATATTATTAATGGGAAAATTATTTGTCAGTTTATATTTCCAATAACCCTAAAACCTAAAATAACATTGTTTTGAGATTTGGGGAAAAAAAATAATGGGCATTTTGAGAATTTCTTTTTCTCTTGCAACAAGAAACAATAAAACACCCTATTTTTTTAAAGAGTGAGGATATTCTAACTAAAAAAATTCTTACTACTAACTTACTACCTATCACATCACCATTGGATCAAATGTTAATCTAATGATAATTAGATAAGTAATAAGCTGATAGTGAAATATTTTGGCCCTCCTCTTTTTTCAAACCCCAAAACAATATTGTTTCGGTGTCGAGAAAGATAATAATATTTCTTGCGACTAAAAAAACACTAAACTCTATTTTAATATTGTTGTGTATAAATAAAAAATTAAATAATTTTGGTTTAATTAATATAATATTTTATAATTATGATTTATGTGATAGGAGTTTCAATTTAATGATATATTTTAAAATAAAATTATCTAATAAAAACTATTAAATATATAATCCGATGCCCCTTCTGTCTGTATATAGGTACACATTTTCCTTTGTTTAGTTTATGAGGTTTATATCTATAATGTTACATAACACCAAAAATTTTCCTACACATTCAACATCTTGTGGGGCCCACACTTTCTAAAGCAAAAAAAAAAATAAAAAATTAATGCACGCAAAACGAATCTCTATAACATTACACAATCATTTTTCCTACAACATAACTCTTATAAAACCTTTAGTTTATATATAGTAAAATTATATCTAAAATTATTGTATGTACAACAATGATGACAGATGTATGATTATGATTTTTGATATTTAATACTTTTATCTTTTATACTATTAAAATTTCCTATATTAAATATTTTAATCTATATATATGAAAATTCTGTCATTATTATACGTAAAACCATCGCAGAAAAATCGAACCTTCGTATATTGTTGTTCTTTTCATTCACATGACAACTGGATATCATGCCTTCATTTACGTGTATGTATGTACATATAAATAATTATTGAGTATGTATAAAATTGTCAACGCAATCGCTATAAATGACGGTTGCGTCTTTAATTTGGGATGCTAGCTATTATTAGCAACTAACATTTTGTGACAAACAAAACAAGGGAAGAATATTTTCACCAAAAAAAAAATCAGGGGAAGAATATTTATGTTTTTATTGCAATTTTTTTTTCCGTTACACTCAATAAAATCAAATGGATTCTGTTTTAAAGATAGGAGAGAAAAAATTAATGGGACTCACTCAAGTGAGAGAGAATTTTTTTTCCCAGTAAAAGCAGAAACCTTAAACTAATATTATTAAACCCGATTTCGTAATTGAGTGAGTCACTAGTTGAACCAATAAGTCACTAATTCATTTACGTGACCAAATAAGTATATATAAATCTATAATTTATATTAAAAAATTATAAATATACTTAAATACGTTAAAAAATGATACTAAAAAAATATATTTTAATACGAAAATAATAAATTACGCATGCATTTTTGTCCAACAAAAGATCAATCAAACATATAATATTTGTTATACTGATTTTTCATGTTCAGTAAACAACATCTCTAATAACAAATCAAATTAAAATTCGTTGCATATTGCATAGCTAAGATAATAATTAGTATTGTAGGTACATAACCTGTATATGTAACTCAATAAACAACGGATTACTCAAATATTTCAAAAGAAAACAAACAATTTGCGTGTGAGAGTGAAAAAGAAAGACATCGATTGATGAGAACAAACTAAATTTTTTTATGAGTCAGGCTGAGACATTGATTGAATCGACCGGGTAACCGATTTTTGCAAAAATTATCTGGATCGCACCAACTCCATTACATGTCCGATTGAAAATCGAACCGATTATATAATTGGTTGATCTATTTTCAGATCGACCGTGATAGTCTGTCTAGTTTCGATAACATTGCATTAAACCCATAAAATAATGTTTACTAGGTTTAACGTTTATTCTTACATATGTCAAATACTGCAATGATTTTGCTTCGAATCATTTATCTTTTTATATTTTTTAATCATTTTTTCTATGATTTTTTTCCATCCAAACCATTCTTAACACAGTTAAAAATTTAATTAATTTATCTTTTTTACCCTTCGTAGAAGAAGAAAATAAACCGATGACAAAAAAAGACTAAATATTTTAGATACTTATAGAAAAAACTAAAATAGAAGAAAAAATTTTCAAATACATTTAAATCAAAAAGGAAAAAAATTGACTCACGACAAAAAGAAAAGAAAAGATAAGACCAAATGTATCATAAACTTACAACATTAAAAATAAAATAGACTGAAGATAAAATAGGAAAACCTAAATTGTTGGATGATGGTCTTTTTATTGATTTATAGTATTCTCTAGAGAGAGGTTATACTTACTACCTATTTTTCTTACTACTGGGTTACATTTTCAGGTACAGGTACCTCTGGTGTAGATACCTCTAACGGCAGGAGGCCAGAGTTGAGTTGTTATGTATGCTGTTGTGTTGATATGTTAGAGATTGCTATGTTTTTGTATCAGTATATGGTTATTTGCTCTGAGACATTGATTGAGCTTTGTTACCTTATTTGGTGGGCACGAGGGTTGTCCATACCACATTGACATAAGTTATGTTTGACTTTATCTGAGTTGTATAATGTATCAGGATTATTGTCTAGTCTACGTGTTGTAGTTCTGTGACTAGATTCACATTTATATTATGACGTATTCAGTTAGTTCTTTATTGCAATCTACATAGAGGAAGTATTTTGAAAAAGGAATAAGTAATCAACTTGGCTAATAATGATGCGTCATGATTGGAAAAAAAAAGTTAGTTTCCGCATTTATTTAACTGCACAATTACCATATGTATGTTTAATACGCCAGGTGTACACAAGGTGTTACACATAATGCAGAGGCAAGATAACATTTTGTACGAGAAACACATTCAATTTTCAAAATTCGGGGTTATTTTGTAATTTTAGTACACTTTTCTATCAAAATTTTACAATCATCCAAACATAACATAAGTCAAATTCGCCCAATTTTTTCGGAAAAGTTTTGGCTTACCAAACACTTTTTTTTTAACTTACCCAAGAAAGAAAAATTCCATTTTTTTTCCGGAAAAATTTTTTTTCGGGTAAGATTTTTTTTCTCTTGTTGCAAATGCCTTAGTGGCTGATCTAATAAATTGGACTTGTGCGATCTGACTTAAGGCCAGTTTGGATGAGCTTTTTTTCAGTCAAAAGTTACTTTTTTTAAGAAAAAAAAGCACTTCTCGAAAAAAGTCTGTTTGGATGCTTGCTTTTAACAAAAGCAAAAGTCATATAAAAAGCCAAAAATCTACTTTTTTCGGAATCTAAAAATTTTAGATGATCAAAAAAATTGAAGTCAAAAGCCAAATATTTTTTTTAAAAATCTAAATTGTTGTAGCTTTTATAAAAAATACTTTGAAAATAAAGAAGTCATAAAAAGAACTTTTTTGATAAGTAAATACAATGGGCTCTTAATAGACTAAGTTTGTATAGCCAGAGCAATAATATTTAACTTAATTAATTATATAAGAATATTAAATATTTTAAGAACTTTTTAAATATTAAGTATTGTATTTGTAATTTTTAAATTTATTATTTTAAACCACTTCGAAAAAATAGTTATAATTATAGGAAAAAATGTGTGTAATTTTAAAGGATGTAAAATTGTGTCATTTTAAGAGAGAGAAAGAGATAGATAAAGTAGGAGAGAGAGTTGATAAAAAAAATAAAAGTATGGGTCCTACCTCTTTGTGATAGTAAAAAGATATAAATTGTATTATTTAAAAGGATAAATAGTCTTCCCATAATTATATTACCGAAAGACAACTGGACAAGACTACTCAGAAATAGTATCACCCACCAATTATATTATTCTTATCCTTTTTCTGCTGAAACTGTTCTTCACAAAATGCAATCGTACCACAATCATTCTAGTTGTTTATTACTTTGAGGGGAGGTTTGTTATAAGGGAAAAAGATTTTTTTATGTTACATAAGAAATTCACTCTCTTACTACTGTTACTTCGATACCCGTGTTAATTACTTTTCTATTTTTTATTTTTTCTTTAAGATGGGCCTCACCCCTTTTTCTCTCTGTAGAAAAACTTGCATTTCTCATGTAACATGAGAAATTGCAAGTCCTTTTTATAATCTCGTTGACCTTGTATTTCTTCATGACGCATGATACGTGCACAATTATTTATCCACCATACTTTTATACTTCCATATGACCAAGGGTTTATAAGAGTTATGTTATAGGAAAAGTGATTGTGTTATGTTATAGAGATTCATTTTACATGCCAAAGTTTTTTTTTTTTTTGCTGCGGGCCCCACAAGATGTTGTGTGTGTAGAAAAATTTGTGTGATCATGTTAAATGATAGATGATAAACCCTATGAAAAAATTGGAAACTTTAATACGGGCCTATTACATATGCTATTATTATTATTATTTTTAACAAGTGTTTAGTGAGTGTATAGTGATTGGATACAAAATTTGGTCCAGTGCACTAAGTTCTCCCGCAAGAACACAATTATAGTAAATATTATAACTATGTTCTCCCAAGAGTTAACCATTATAATATTTAGTGCACTAAATTTTCGAGGAGAACTTAGTACACTGGACTGTCCAGTGAGTTTCCATTTTTTTCTTTTAAATATAAAAACTTTAAAAAGAAAAGGAAATGAACAAAAATTTTAAAGTAAATGGATGGCTCTCCGTCATATCATTATTGTTAGAAAGATATAATACAAAATTATTGAAATTGCAGCTCAATAAGCATATCTTGAGTTGGTACGGAAATGAGATTCCCAATAGCCGGAGACAAGAGAAGGATATTAAGACGGATACTAAAAGGAATAGTTATTTCATATATTTTGATATTGAAAATCAAATTTTGGAAATTGACGATCATCATTCTTTTCTAAGTGAACCAATCATTTTCCTGATTCTTGTTGCTAGATATCTCGTTCGTGCATATCTTTTCTTTGTTTCTCGAGTATTTAGTGAGTTTTTAGCATCTAATTTTTGATTTTATAAATCTATATAGATATAATTTTTATATCTATTTGAATTGATTCATAATCAAATTTAATTTTCCATTTTTCCAAAAATAAAAAATGGACTAAATTTTTTTTTTCTTCAAAAAAAGATAAGGAGAAAGATCATTTTCGATGGATCGCTTTTGTTGTTTTTTTGTTCGTGCAGTTGATCCCACTACTCGTCGTATTTGGTTTGATATTGCTACCGCACATATCTTCGAGAGTCATGATGATATTATTGAAGAATGTTCTTTACATTATCTCTCTAACAATTCTTCCTCGTCAGTTGTCCCCGACTCCCCATTCTCAATCCTTACTATGATTTATTTTATTTTATTTTTTTTTTTTTTTTTTCGTTCCCGGGCTCTCCTGAAGCCGGCCTTGGGAGGGATCGACCTTACAAGGAGGCCATCAATTCACATGATAGTTGTATGTGGGTAACTATTATGACATAGGATAGGACATGGAATCTCTCCAAAAGAATTTAAACTTGGAAGTTAGTTAAACTTTCAAAGAGATCCAAAGTAATTGGTTGCAAATGGGTGTACAGAAAAGGTTTGACTAATAGTGCGCAAAAGATATTAACAAAAACAAGGAATAGACTATAATGATATTTTCTCCCCAATAGTGAAGCACACTTCCATCAAAATGCCCCTATCCATTGTAGCATAATAGGATTGGAGTTAGGACAGCTAGATGTCAAAACAACATTTCTTCATGGTGATATAGAAGAAGTCATTTACATGCAACAACTTGATGGCTTCAAAAAACTACGAAAAAACGACTTAGTTTGCGAATTGCTTATAAATCTTTATACGGTTTGATGCAATCATCTCATCAATGGTATAAACATTTTGATATTTTCATGACAACACAAACAAGGTTACTGATTTTGTGAGTACAATCCTTGTGTTAATTATTGGAAGCTTAAAAGACAATTCTCTATTGCTTTTAACTCTCTACGTGGATGATATGTTGACTGTCGCTAAGAATCTAGAAGATATTCTTAAGTTGCAGAATTATTGAGTGAAGAGTTTGACATGAAGGATCTTGGATCTGGCAAGATCACTTTTCAATGTGATCCAAGGTGGAGATTATTAAAATATAAAAAAGAAAGAAAGAAGAAAACCATTAAAATTAGTGGCTCAAATTCAAAAGGATGAGAGCCATTCATTAAAGTGAGGTTTATAAAAACAATTAAATTATTGAGTGAATGGAAAGCTTACAGTGATGGTAGAAAATTCGATTGAAAAATTGTAAATCATTGTACATTTACAAAGAGAATAATTTAGAAAAATAGCAATTTTTCATTTGATTTGCGAGTGTTCGACATGGTTGTGTTTACAATTTCTTCATTAGCGTTCATGAGGCAATTGTATTTTAATAAGGTCAAGTGTCAAGCAATGAGATTCAGTATCTTATTGAGTAGTTCCCGCATGCTACCTGCGAGTAGGATACTTTCATATTGGTGTCAAATTTGAAATTTGACACCTCATCATAGAACCATTAGATAAAAAAAGATTGTCACATGCTTATCAATCAGAGTCGTTGATCTTTTTTGATCTAACAGCTCTCAGATGAGGTATCAAAGGATCCTACCTCTATATATATTGATTTATTAACTGTAGCCTTCATCAGAGGATCATCAGTGGTGTAAAAGTGGAATGGATAGCTTGCTTTGCTGTTTTAGTTTGTTATTGGCAGCTGTTCAGTTTGTTACAGCTGTTGGTTTCTTTGTTAAGATGGTTAGTTTGTTAGGATGTGCTGGCACTCTTGATCCATGTGTCACTCTCTCTTGTGCTGCACCTCTCCTTTCCTTTATAACCATCGTTTCTGTATTCTATTGGATTATGAAATTACAATGCTGTTATTCAGTCTTCCTTCTGCTTTCTTTCTCTTGCTTTCTCTCCTTGCTTCCTCTTTCATCTCTTCTTTGATGGTATCAGAGCTCTCTCACTGAGAGCCTGATCCAAACATTTACCATGACTTCCGCTTCAACTCAAAATTCGATGGCAGAAAACAAGACTCCTCAACTGTTTCATCACCAGATCTCTATCAAGCTAACAGAGAAGAATTTCCTTCTTTGGAGTCAAATTGTGGAACCTGTCATCACTTCACATCAGTTGCATCACTTCCTTGTCAATCCTAAGATTCCAATGCAGTATGAGTCAAACTTGAATCTTACTCAAGAAATCGTGAATCCAGCTTATACAGATTGGATAAAACAAGATCAAATGCTTCTCTCTTGGCTACTTTCAACAATGTCAGAAGAAATTCTAAATGAGATTCTAGGAGTTCGTCATGCTCATGAAGCATGGGATCAAATTCATAAGCTGTTTCATGGAATTATGCGCTCGAAGCTTCGACAACTGAAATCTGAGATTAGAACCATCAAGAAAGGTAACAGATCTGTTGTTGAGTATCTTCGTCAGGTTAAAACATTGTGTGATGAACTTAAAGCCATAAAGAATCCAGTTTCAGTAGATGAACACACTGAAATAATTCTGGATGGACTTCCACCAGAATTCAATGCATTTGTATCTTCGGTTCGTGCAAGAGAGAATCCTTATGCTCTAGATGATTTGCGAATTGAACTCATATCATATGAGATGATGTTAGCAAAACAGAATGAAATTTTGTTATCAGAATCCATGACAGTAAATGTTGCACAGAAGAGTTCAAATTCTGATCAGAATGACAGTTCAAGGAATGCTACTCCTCCTCCTCTGGTTTCGAATGTGTTTGATCAGCAGTTCAATCGTGGCTCCACTTCAACAAATAGAGGTAGAGGAAGGTATTTTAGTAGAACCTATCGTGGTAGAGGAAGAGGAGGCCGCAACAATCTCCAATGTCAGTTGTGCTATAAATTTGGACACAATGTTCAAAGCTGCTGGCATCGATTTGATGATAGTTTCACTCCCAATATACCTGAACCAGAAGCACCTCAATACTTCAATTCTAATTCCTATCAGAAAGCTTTTCAATATGTGAGACCAACCACCAATACTCAACCTCCACAAGTTATGTTCACCTCACATCCAGCTCCAAATTCTTCTTCACAGTACAATGCAGTTTCTCAACAAGGTATTTTGCCCACTCCTCAATCACAACCTCAAACATTGGATTGGTATCCTGACTCAGGAGCATCACACCATGTCACTGCTGATCCTCACAACCTGCTTCAGAGCTCTCAATTGTCAGGATCAGATCAGATCTTCATTGGCAATGGTCAAGGTCTGGACATTAGAGCTATTGGTTCTTCTCACTTTTTATCTCCCCTCAAACCACACACAAATCTCTTTCTCCACAACTTACTTCTTGTACCTTCAATTACCAAAAATCTAGTCAGTGTTAGTAAGTTTGCAAGAGATAACAATGTTTATTTTGAATTCCATCCATTCTCATGTTATGTCAAAACACAGGGATCCCATGAAACCTTACTCGAAGGAGCACTAGGAACTAATGGTCTATACAAGTTCAATGGTGTCCGACTTCCCAGTTCTTCAAGACAAACAAGTTCTCTATTGTCTTCTATTACTTCAACCTGTATTCCTACTTGTAATTCAACTTTGGCTTCTAATTCTGAATCTGTTGTTGTTCCTTGTTACAATAGCAGCAATACTGATACTGTAAATAGCACATCTATAGGATCCAATTACATGTATAATTTGTGGCATTGCCGTTTGGGGCATCCACATAGAGAGGCACTCAAAAATGTCCTTCGATCTTGTAATATTTCTATTCCCAATAAAAGTGAGTCATTTTTCTGCTCCTCTTGCTGCTTGGGTAAAGCACACAGATTACCATCCTCTTTATCTACATCTGAATATAATCAACCCTTTGATCTCATCTACAGTGATTTGTGGGGTCCTGCTCCAGTTAAATCCATAATGGGGTATACCTATTACATGTCCTTTGTTGATGCTCATAGCAGATATACTTGGATCTATCCTTTGAAACTGAAGTCTGAAGCTCTCACCATGTTTAAACGATTCAATGCTCTAATAAATAATCAATTTAGTATCACTATTAAAGCAATTCAAACAGATTGGGGGGTGAATTTCGTCCTTTTACTCAACTTCTTCATCAATTAGGAATCACTCATAGAATTGCTTATCCTCATACACATCACCAAAATGGTGTGGTTGAAAGAAAGCATCGCCATATTGTTGAAACAGGTCTCACTCTCATTGCACATGCTTCACTACCTTTAAAGTTTTGGGATCATGCCTTCATATCAGCTGTGTATCTCATAAACTGTCTCCCTACAGCTTCTTTAAAGTTTGCTGTTCCCTTTACCAAACTGTTCAAGACTCTTCCTGACTACCGGTTCCTCAAAGTTTTTGGTTGTGCCTGCTTTCCTTTTCTTCGACCTTATAATCATCACAAAATGCATTTCAGGTCTAGTGAATGTGTTTTTCTTGGTTATTCCCCAAATCACAAAGGATATAAGTGTCTCAACTCAGATGGCAGAATATTCATATCTAAGGATGTTTTGTTTAATGAAAATAAGTTTCCCTATTTGTCATTATTCAAAACTGAGATTCCTTCCCCCACTGTCTCCAATCCTCCAGTTCATAATGTTATTCCTCTTGTTCCTCTTAGTCCATCAGTTCCTGCACCTGCTTCTGTTGCTCATGATCCTCTCACACCTGTTGCTCATGATTCCAGTCCACCTCTTGATCCTTGTACTCATGATCCTTGTCCTACTATACATGACTCTTGTTCTGATCCTCATGGTCCTTGTCCTATTCAGTCTGAAGTCATTCCTTCCAGTCTCAGTCATGTGTCCCCTACAGAACAACATATTGTTCCTTTCTCTCAACCTGTTACTTCAGTCTCTGATCCTCAAACTGTAGCCACTTCTGCACCTACCAGACACTCCACTCGATCTTCCCCACCCTCGCTACCTCAAGATTACCATTATCAGTTACCTTCCAGTTCAGCTCCTAAACCACATGCTTTATCCACGTCCCTTGAACCGAGCTTCTCTTCCCAGGCCTTGGCAGC